>CAUYQU010090466.1:0-48276 GCA_963574635.1 Cheracebus regulus
GCTATGAGACGCCCCCCCGCCCAGCTGTGAGATGCCCCCCGCCCAGCTATGAGACAGCCCCCTTGCCCAGCTATGAGACGCCCCCCTGTCCAGCTATGAGACGCCCCTGCCCAGCTATGAGACGTCCCCCTGTCCAGCTATGAGACGCCCCCCTGCCCAGCTATGAGACGGCCCCTGCATGAACTTCAGCCTGTCCTGCACCCGCAGGGCCTCGGGCTGCCCAGCTGCACAATGGGAGTATGGCTTGCATGCTCCCTGGGGACCACCCAGCTTAGAGAATGTGGGGTTGGGGAGACCCTGGAGAGACCTGCTCAACAGCCCAGGGATTACCACAGTCTCCTGAGGGACAAGTCAATGGACCTGGGGACAGGGAAAGCCAGTTTCCATGGCAACCCATTCCATTGAGGTCATGGTGCCCATCAGCACTTGCCCAGCTGGCGCCCACAGGACCTGCTGACCTGGTTACCTGCAGCCTGAGGCGTGATGGGGGCCCAACCAGCCCGCCCCCTGGCCACTTGCTTTCTGGTGCAGCATTTATAGCACCTACTAGCAGGCCCTGTGCTCTTCACTATAGAGGACATAGAGACGAATTAGCCAGGTCCTGCCTCAGGACCCCAAAGCAGGTGACTTGTTTATGAGACTTTGAGAGGAAGTAAATTTAAAAAAAAAAAAAAATTAACGTAGGAAGAACTAAGAGCCTGAACTTTCTTTAGAATATAGGAAATGTTGAGGAGTGAGCTCCCTGTCACTGGAGGTAATCAAAGATTGGAGAATGAATAGCTGGCTGATGTGCCATGAAGGGAGACAGAGAGCCAGGGCTAGACTTTAAGGGCCCTTACAGTATCAGGGATACATGTTCCCTCTTGGAAGGGGACAAGAAGAAAAGACACAGCCCCTGGCCCCTAAGCTCTTACACGAACATGATGACCGTCCTCACTGGGGCACTCAGAAAAAGCATAACAGGGACCTTTAAGACCAAGCTGAGGGGACCTGAGCCGCCAAGTGCAATGTTTATTGGTTTGCGGGACTGTTTTTTTGGTCTTGGTGGTTGATCCTGGTGTTTGGAGAGGCAGCTGGTTCGAGGTTAAAAGCCAGAGTGCTGGAGCAGACGCCCTGGTGTGAATCCTGGCCTGCCGCCCTGCGCCTCAGTTTTCCTCTCTGTTGATTAGGAATCACAACACCCATGTCACAGGGATGCTGGGAGAATCCCTGAGGAAAGTACACGGAACACGCTCAGGATAGTGCGAGCGTTGCCAGGCCTCCATAAATGGTAACTTTATCATTCAGAGTGGACTCTTTGGGAACTACAGGAAGACAAAAAGAAGAAAATAAAGGCCAGACACAGTGGCTCACACCTGTAATCCCAGCACTTTGGGAGGCGAAGGTGGGCGGATCACAAGGTCAAGAGATTGAGATCAGCCTGGCCAACACAGTGAAACCCTGGCTCTACTAAAAATACAAAAATTAGCTGGGTTTGGTGGCACGTGTGTGTAGTCTCAGCTACTCGGGAGGCTGAGACAGGAGAATCGCTTGAACCTGGGAGACGGAGGCTGCAGTGAGCCAAGATCGCGCCATTGCACTCCAGCCTGGCGACAGAGCAAGACTCCACCTCAAAAATAAAATAAAATAAAATAAAATAAAATAAAATAAAATAAAAAGATCAAAAGCCTCATTATTCTGCCCCTAGAAGACAACCACCTGGGTGTGGTGGTGCGTTCCCTTCCAGCATCTGCTCCCTGCTGGCAGGGCCAGCGGGACCCATCTCCACATCCCCAGAGGCCAGGATGGGCCTGACACCCACCAGGTGCTCTGGAAATATTTGCAGAATAGACAAAAGACTACATGAGCAGGGATGCATCATTTGCATCCTGCACTGTTCCTGCAATGCCACACTGAAAAGATTCAACGTCATCCCGTGGTATTCAAATACTCCCAGGGCTGAGACCATGAATTGGACCTTTCTCTAAGTATTTTGCAAACATTGACTCATCAGCTCCTCATGATAATCTAAGAGGTAAATACTGATCATGTCTTTATCTTACTGTTGAGGACACTGAGATAGAGAGGTTGAAGAACTTGCCTGAGGTCACACAGAATGAGTGAGAGTGAAAAAGGGGCCAGGGAACCACACAGAGCAGGCAGGAATCAGGAGCTGCTCAAGGGGTCTGGCGGGGAGAAACTCACAGGCCCCACCTCCTACCCCCAGGGCCTCTCTCTCTCAAAGCAGCCAGATGGCCTTGGCAGAGAGGTGAATGGATAAAGCAGCCCGCCCTGCTCCAAGAGAAAGCCTGAGAAAGCTCCGGGCAGAACACGCTTGAGCAAGGATGGCCCGCTGAGGGTCATGTGGGTAGCATTGTGGCCCCTACTTTCCAGATGAGGAAACAGGTCGTTGAGACGCCCAGAGGAGATGCCACACTGCCGCCTCCCTCCTTCCACTTAACGGTGTGTTAGTGTGACCGGAGTGTCTTCTCAGGCCACTCTGATGGCTCTTTTTCTTTTTTTTTCTTTTTTTCATTTTTCCTTTTTTTTTTTTTTTTTTGAGAAAGAGTCTCGCTCTGTCACCCAGGCTAGAGTGCTAGAGTGCAATGGCGCAATCTCGGCTCACTGCAACCTCCACCTCCCGGGTTCAAGCGATTCTCTTGCCTCAGCCTCCCTAATAGCTGGGATTACAGGTGCCCGCCACCATGCCCAGCTAATCTTTTTTGTATTTTCAGTAGAGATGGGGTTTCACCATGTGGGCCAGGCTGGTCTCGAAAGCTGCACCACTGTTCGCTCAACAACTCAGTGAGGATGGGAGTTAGTCTCGGGGGCTACTTCCATGCTGTGGGACCCCAGGAGAGACTGCCTCCGCCCTGACGCAGAGCCCTATCCTGGGGCTTCCTGGTTCTGGGGCCCAAATGCCAAGTCACCATGAGTTGCTCCTTGGAGAGGGGCCGACCCCCCTCATCTCTTCCGCCACTTGCAGCCTCCAAGGTAGAGATAGATCCTTGCGGGCATCAAGGGGAAGCAGTGGAGTCCCTCACTGCGGCTGCCTGAGGTTCCCAGGGAAAGATGGCCCCTTTCCTTTGGGAAGCCACTCCTCAGCTCGGGCTCCGGACTCCCCAGCAGACAGGGGCCTGCGCTACTGCTCGCCCCCTCGAGGGTGCCGGGTTGCTGCCGTAAGAACTTTGCCCTCAGTGCTCCCAGGGCCTTGAGCTCAGCAGGTCCCCAGGTGGCCTAGCCCCTCCTGCTAAGCCTGCATCCCACTCGCCCCCGCCCGCCCCAGTCATTCCCCAGGTATTCGCAGGGACCTGCCATTGCCAAGTCCTGTGCGGGCTCTGCCGGTGGGGGCCCTGGGGCAGCTCCTGAGGCTTCCTCCAGTGCTTCCCTCCCAGCCACCCAGTCTATCTGAGTCGATCTGCAGCCCTTCAGGCCAGCGCCCTGCGGCCCTGCGCCCAGACACAGCAGTGTGGGCCCCTCCAGTCCACCCTCCCCCTGCAGCCAGAGGTGGCTCTGTAAACCTCACAGTCGACCGGACCTCTCCGGCTTCAAACTCTCCACGGAAAGCCAGGCGCTGTGACTCACGCCTGTAATCCCAGCACTTTGGGAGGCTGAGGCGGCCAGATCACCTGAGGTCAGAAGTTTGAGACCCGCCTCCCAACATGGAGAAACCCCGTCTCTACGAAAAACACAAAATTAGCTCACTGTGGTGGCGCATGCCTGTCATCCCAGCTACTCGGGAGACTGAGGCAGGAGAATCGCTTGAACCTGGGAGGTGGAAGTTGCAGTGAGCCGAGATTTCGCCATTGCACTCCAGCCTGGGCAACAAGAACTAAATTCCAACTCAAAAAAAAAAAAAAACTTCTCCACAGAAAGTCACCGACAGCCTACGTGCTCCTCAGAGCAGGGCGGTTAAATAAAGGGGCTGCAGTCACCAGGTGGAAAGCAGCACAGCCATTACAAACAATCAGAGCCCAGGTGGCCCGAGGAGAGCCTCCCAGCACGCTGCTAAGTGAAAAGAATCTCCTCTGGGCATATCAGGCCTCAGTTTCTGCCTCTGGAAAATGGCACAATGCTTAGGGTTGTGAGCAATCAAACATGATAATGCAAATGGGCTTAGTATCGTGCCTGGCCTGTAGCAAACACGAGCTTCTATTATCTCTGTAAAGAAAACCAAGCCTCAGCAACATAGTGAGATCCTGTCTCTATAGAACACTAAAAATTAGCCTGTAGTCTTAGCTACTTGGGAGGCTGAGGTGGGAGGATCACTTGAGCCCTGGAGTTTGAGGCTGCAGTGAGCTATCACCACGCCACTGCAGTCCAGCCTGGGTGACAGAATGAGATCCTGTCTCAAAGAAAAAAACAAAGAAAGAAAATTGCACACACACATGCACTCTGCCTGGGCGACAGGGCAAGACCCTGTCTGAAAAGAAAAAAAACTGAAAGAATAGAATTGGATTGTTTGTAACATGAAGAAATGGTAGATGCTTGAGGTGACAGATGCCCCATTTACCCTGATGGGATTATTATACAATGTGTGCCTGCATCAAGACGCATCACGCACCCCATAAACACATACACCTACTACGTACACATAAAATTAAAACTTTTAAAAAACTTAAAGCTCTGGAAGGATTCCAAATTCATCACAATGTTTCATCTCAAAAGTGTGGGATGGGGAGAGGAAAATCCCTTTTTCACTTTACACTCTGTATCAACTGACATTCAGAAATGACTTTGTCATGATTTTCTAAAATGAGAATTTTTTAAAAATTTTCAAGCGCTTCCCATCATTACCCTGTGGATGAGGACCGAAGTCATCACCTGGGTCCAGCCGGCCCTGCAGCTGGTGTAGCTGCCGTCTCCCACAGCGTGTCCCTTCCTCCCATGGCATGGATGTGTCCCATCCTCCCACAGCGTGTCCCTTCCTCCCACGGCGTGTCCCTTCCTCCCATGGCATGGGTGTGTCCCTTCCTCCCACGGCCTGTCCCATCCTCCCACGGCCTGTCCCTTCCTCCCACGGTGTGGGTGTCTCCCATCCTCCCACAGCATGTCCCATCCTCCCACAGTGTGTCCCATCCTCCCACACCATGCCCCATCCTCCCACACCATGCCCCATCCTCCCACGCCATGCCCCATCCTCCCACGCCATGCCCCATCCTCCCACAGCGTGTCCCAGCTTCCCAAGGCGTGTCCCAGACTCCCACAGTGAGCTGCCCAACCACAGGGCACCACACACTCTCTCACCTTCCGGCTCACAGATGCTCAGAACACACTGCTGTTCAGCCACTATACGCCAGCCCCTTCCTTCCTGATTCAGAAGAACATCACGTCTACCTCTTCCAAGGGTAGAGAGCAGGCCAGGAGCTTAAGAGTTGAGAGTGAGAACTCCAGTAAAACCTGGGTTCGATTCCTGGGTGCACTTCTTACAAGCTAAATCTCCTTGTGCAAGTCACTTTGCCTGTCAGTTTCCTCCCCTTTAAAATGGGGATAGAAACCGAGCAACTGAAAAGTACGAGTGGGAGTCCATGTGGCAGGAAAAGAACAAGTGTACAATCAACGGCACACGATGCTGTTTACTGCTGTTATTATCATTGCAGGGAATAAGAGGAGGCAGCCGCAGGGCATTGAACGCCAAACACAAAGCTGGGCACTTTACACACAGTTGGTTCTTTTTTTTTTTTTTTTCAGACGGAATCTCACTCTGTTGCCAGGCTGGAGTGCAGTGGCACAATCCCGCTCACTGAATCACTGCAACCTCTGCCTCCTGTGTTCCAGCAATTCTCCTGTCTCAGCCTCCCAAGTAGCTGGGACTATAGGTGCATGCCGCCTCACCCAGCTAATTTTTGCATTTTTAGTAGAGATGGGGTTTCACCATGTTGGCCAGGATGATCTCAATCTCTTGACTTCATGTTCCGGCCGCCTTGGCCTCCCAAACTGCTGGGATTACAGGCGTGAGCCACTGCGCCCGGCCCCACACAGCTGGTTCTTAATTGTCCCAACAGCACAGTGAAGCAGGCACTGTAACTGCACCCACTTTACAGGTGGAATCAGGATTCAGAGAAACGAAAACCTTGTCCAAGGCCACATAGCAAGTGAGTGCAGCAGAGCTGGATGCTCAAGGTTCAGGAGAGAGGTGTCAGAACCTACCTCTGGTGACCTGCCCACCATGCCAATGATCCCATGGCCCAAAGCAACACAGGTTCAGAGAGCAACCTATGACCTCATCACCTACATCTTGGACCCTCCAGGGAAGCCAAAGCATCACAGAGCAGTCAAAAAATACAAGTGGGGCCTGGCACTATGGCTCACGCCTGTGATTCCAGCACTCTGGGGGGCCAAGGAGGGTGGACCACCTGAGGTCAGGAGTTAGAGACCAGCCTGGCCAACATGGTGAAACCCCCGTCTTTACTAAAAGTACAAAATTACCTGGGTATGGTGGTGCATGCCTGTAATCCCAGCTACTTGATAGGCTGAGGTAGGAGAATCGCTTGAACCTGGGAGGCAGAGGTTGCAGTGAGCCGAGATTGCGCCATTGCACCCCAGCCTGGGCAACAAGAGCAAAACTCCATCTCAAAAAACAACAACAAAAAAATATAGGTAGCCTGGGGCCAGAATGCCAGGTTGAGGCCAGCTTGCAACTTCCTAGCCATGCAGCCTCGGGAAATGGAAATTGGTGTGATTGTTCCTACATAATTTGGGGCTCATTGTGAGGAAATCATGAAGTCATATTTGTAAAGTGCCTGACACATAGAACATGCTCAATATCTAATTAGCTATTACGATGATTTCTGTGAAAGACCTGGTGCAGACACTTGCCCTCTTTTCTTTTCTTTTCTTTTTTTTTTTTTTTTTTTTTGAGACGAAATTTCGCTCTTGTTGCCCAGGCTGGAGTGCAATGATGCAATCTTGGCTCACCACAATCTCTGCCTCCCAGGTTCAAGCATTTCTTCTGCCTCAGCCTCCCAAGTAGTGGGAATTACAGGCATGTACCACCATGCCCAGCTAATTTTGTATTTTTGGTAGAGACGGGGTTTCTCCCTGTTGGTCAGGCTGGTCTCGAACTCCCAACCTCAGGTGATCTGGCTGCCTCGGCCTCCCAAAGTGCTGGGATTAGAGGTGTGAGCCACCATGCCCAGCCAACACTTGCCCTTTTTCACAGTCACTCTCATAATTAGGCAAAAGCCTCCAAAATGCCTATTATATGTGCCATGCCCTGCGTATGGTCCTGGGGGTGCTGCCTGGTGGAGCTGATTAGGAGCCAAGGCCTACAAAAGCCACTTTCCAGGGAGAGAGCACAGAAAAGACAAGCACACCACTATGGACTGAATGCGCATCCCCCACCCCAGATTCATATGTCGAAGCCCTAGTCCCCAGTGTGATGGTGTTTGGAGGCCTCGGGGGGTGACTACATTTAGATGAGAAATAAAGATGGAGTCCTCACAATGGGATTAGTGCTCTTCACAAAAGAAGAGTAGACCAGAGCCCTGTCTCTGTGCCATGTGAAGAGGCATTAAGAAGGTGGCCGTTTGCAAACCAGGAAGAGAGTCCTCATCAGACACGGAATCTACTGGCACCTAGATATTGGACTCTCCAGCCTTCAGAGCTGTGAGAAATCAATGTTTATGGTTTCAGCTGCCCAGTCTATGGTATTTTGTTATAGCCGCCTGGATGAATTAAGATACATGTCCACCAGCTAAGCCCACTTTAAGATACTTACCAATACAATTAGCTTAGAAAAACAGGGCTGGGTGTGGTGGCTCACACCTGTAATCCTGGCACTTTGGGAGGCTGAGGCAGATGGATTGCTGAAGCCCAAGAGTTTCAGACCATCCCGGGCAACATGGTGAAACACCGTCTCTACAAAAAAAAACACAAAAATGTGGCCAGGTGTGTTGGCTCACGTATGTAATCCCAAAACCTCGTGAGGTGGAGGCAGGAGGATCACTTGAGCCTGAAGAGTTTGAGACTAACCTAGGCAACATGGTGAAACCCCATTTCTACAAAACAATACACAAAAACATAGCCAGGCATGGTGGCATGCACCTGTGCTCCCAGCTACTCGGGAGGCTGAAATGGGAGGATCTCTTGAAGGAGATGGAGGCTGCAATGAGCCATCATCGTACCACTGCACTCCAGCCTGAGCAACACAGTGAGACTCTGTCTCAAAAAAAAAAAGGCAGGGGGAAGAGGCTAGGCATAGTGGCTCACGCCTGTAATCCCAGGACTTTGGAAGGCCAAGGCGGGCAGATCACCTGATGTCAGGAGTTGGAGATCAGCCGCCTAGCCAACATGGTAAAACCCCGTCTCTACTGAAAATACAAAAATTAGCCGGGCGTGGTAGTGCATGCCTGTAGTCCCAAGTACTCCAGAGGCCAAGGCTGGAGAATCATTTGAACCCAGGAGGCAGAGGTTGCAGTAAGTGGAGATCACGGCACTGTACTCCAGCTTGGGTGACAGAGCGAGACTCTGCCTCAAAAAAAAAAAGGAAAGAATAGAAAAAGAAATTGAAGAATAAAATGAAATTAGAAAAGAGAAGGTAAGAGTATTGGTACTGGTCAGGCACAGTGGCTCACACCTGTAATCCCAGAACTTTGGGAGGCAGAGGCGGGTGGATCACCTGAGATCAGGAGTTCGAGATCAGCCTGGCCAACATGGAGAAACTCCACCTCTACTAAAAATACAAAACTTCACCAGATGTAGTGGCACATGCCTGTAATCCCAGCTACTCTGGAGGCTGAGACAGGAGAATCACTTGAACCAGGGAAGTGAAGTTTGCAGTGAGCTGAGATTGCATCACTGCACTCCAGCCTGAGTGACAGAGAGAGACTCTCTCTCTCTCAAAAAAAAAGAATATTATTATTTGCAGATGGTACAGGTATATGTCTGGGAAATCCAAGAGAATCCACTGCAAAACTATTAAACCAAAAACAAATTAAGTAAAGTGGCAGAGAATTAAGTCAACATTCCCAAATCAATTGTGTATATTAATTGTATATATATGTATATTAATTGCAGTTAGAAAATAAAATGAAAGAAACCTTAACATTATAAAAATATCAATTATTAATAAATCAATCTAAAAGTTCAGTGTGATCAATAAAAAACCCATCAAGATTTTTTTTAACTAGGCAAGTCAATTTTTAAATTTGTAAGTAAAAACATCTAAGAGTAGCCAGATAATGCCTAAAAAGAACAGTAATGAGGGAGAAACAGCCCAACCAGATAGTATACCTTACTGTAAAGACACAGTAATTAAAACCGTGTGCTAGCCGGGTGCGGTGACTCACCCTTGTAATCTGAGCATTTTGGGAGGCTGAGGCGGGCAGGTCACCTGAGGTCGAGAGTTCAAGACCAGCCTGACCAACACGGAGAAACCCCGTCTCTACTAAAAATACAAAATTAGCCGGGCATGGTGGCACATGCTTGTAATCCCAGCTACTTGGGAGACTGAGGCAGGAGAATCCCTTGAGCCCAGGAGGCAGAGGTTGCACTTAGCCGAGATTGCACCATTGCACTCCGGCCTGGGCAACAAGAGCGAAACTCCATCTCAAAAAAAAAAAACAAAAACCTGTGCTGTTGACACATCAGTAAATCAGGGGAACAGAACAAAGAGTCCGAAAGTTGTCCTGAAACATAAGGGAATTTAATATATAATAAAGATGGCATTTTAGTGAGAAAGAGGTGGATGATTTTTAAGATGGAATTAGGACCAACAATCTGCCATCAGGAAACAAAGTTGGATCTCAATCTCACTATATATGCCAATAAGTGGCAAAAAAATCAGATTTAAACCACAAAACACTGAAAACATAAAGCTCTAAAAATGGGAGGAGCTGGGTGAGGTGGCTCACACCTGGAATCCCAACACTTTGGGAGGCCAAGGCAGGAGAATCACTTGAGCCCAGGAGTTTGAGACCAGCCTGAACAACATGGTGAAACCCCATATCTACAAACATATATATATTTTAAACATGGTTGCCCAGGATGGCCTGAAACTCCTGGGCTCCATCCACCTCAGCCTCCCAAAGTGCTGGGATTACAGGTGTCAGCCACCACACCCAGCCCTCTTTTTCTAAGCTAATATATATGTATGTATAACATAAATTTAGGTATCTCCAAATGGGGAAAGCATTCCTAAACCTGACATAAAACCTAGAAATCATTTTTTAAATGATAATTCAATCTACCTAAAAATCTAAAATGGCTGTATAGCTCAACAAACATCATAAACAAGTTCAAAGGACAAACAACAAACTAAGAAAAATAGCTGCAACTCACATGATAGATACGGGTGTTCTTTTTTCTTAGCATGTATATAATAAGCTCCCATAAAATAAGAAAAATGACAACAGATAGTTTACAGAAAAAGCAAACAAATGGCTCCTAAACATAGGACAAGATGCTCAACCTTGCGCATAAGATAAACGCAAATTCAAACCATATAAGCCACCCAACGACAGCAGAATACACGTTCTTCTCAAGTGCACATGGAACATTCTCCGGGATCGACCATATGCTGCACCATAAAACAAGCCTCAATAAATTTAAAAGGAGTGAAATCATACACAGTATGTTTCCAACCACAATAGAATGAAATAAGAAATCAATAACAGAAAGAAATTTGGAAAATTAAAATATTGAAAAGTAAACAACACACTCCTCAATAACCAGTGAGTTAAAGAATAAACCAGCAAAAAGCTTAGAAAATACTTTGAGATGAATGAAAATAAAGACACAACATATCCAAATGTATGGATGTGGCAAAAGAGAACTTAAAAGGAAATTTATAGCTGTAAAGTCCTATATTTAAACAGTCCAGATGTGATGTCTCACGCCTGTAATCCCAGCACTCTGGGAGGCTGGGGCAGGTGGATTTGAGCTCAGGAGTTCGAGACTAGCTTGAGCAACATGGTGAAACCTGGTCTCTAAAAAATACACACAAAAAAAATCATCAGGCGTGGTGGCACATGCAGGTAGTCCCAGCTACTCGGGAGACTGTGGCAGGCGGATCGCTTGAGCCCCAGAGTTCAGGGCTGCAGTGAGCCATGATCATGCCACTTACACTACAGCCTGGGCAACAGAGTGAGACCCTGTCTCAAAAACTAAAAATAGGCTGGGCATGGTGGCTCATGTCTGCAATTCCAACACTTTGGGAGGCCGACGGGGGTGGATTACCTGAGGTAAGGAGTTAGAGACCAGCCTGGACAACACGGTAAAACCCCATCCCTACTAAAAATACAAAAATTAGCAGGTGTGGGGGTGGGTGCCTGTAGTCTCAGCTACTTGGGTGGCTAAGGCAGGAGAATCACTTGAACCCAGGAAGGGTTCAAAGCAAGACATCGTCTCAAAAAAAAAAAAAAAAAGCGATAGAAGGAAATCTCCTTACCCGGATGAAGAGTAGCAATTAAAATCCCACAGCTAGGCCAGGTGTGGTGACTCACACCTGTAATCCTAGCATTTTGGAAGGCCAAGGCAATAGAGCACTTGAAGTCAGGAGTTAGAGACCAGCCTCACCAACATGGTGAAATCTCATCTCTACTAAAAATACAAAAATTAGCTAGGCATGGTGGCAGGTGCCTGTAATCCCAGCTACCTGGGAGGCTGAGGCAAGAGAATCACTTGAACCTGGGAGGCAGAGGTTGCAATGAGCCGAGATCACACCACTGCACTCCAGCCTGAGCGACAGAGTGAGACTCCGTCTCAAAAAAAAAAAAAGAAAAGAAAAAGAAAACCCCACAGCTAACATCCTACTTAATGGTAAAAAAAACTGCATGCCATTCCCCTAAGATCAGAAATGACAAGAATATCCACTCTCACCACTTCTACTCAAGATTGTACTGGAGCTTCTAGCCAGGACAATTAGAAAGGAAAATGAAACATAAGGCATCCAGATTAGAAAAAGTAAAATATCTTTATTTGCAGATAATATAATCTTATGTATAGAAAATCCTAAGAATTCCATCAAAAAATCATTAGAACTAATAAATGAGTTCAGCAAGGCTGTGAAGTCCAAAATCAATATACAAAAATACATTGTATTTCTATAGGCTGGCAATGAAGAATCTAAAAATAAAATTAAGAAAGAAATTTATGATAGCATCAAAAGATGCTTAGGAATAAGATTAATAAAAGAAATATACAACTTATACTCTGAAAACTACAAAAAATGTTGAAAGAAATGCAAAGACATCCCATGTTCATGGATCAGAAGCCTAAATATTATTAAGATGGCAATACTCCCAAACTGGTCTGCTCCCTATCAAAATCGCAGCTAGTTTCTTTGCCAAAATTGACAAACTGATCTTCAATAAAATTAAAGTGGAAAGTCATGGGACCCATAATAGACAAAACAGTCTTGAAGAAAGACAAAATTTGAGGACTCACACCTTTCAATTTCAAAACTGTAAAACTACCATAATAAAGACACTGTGGTACTGGCATAAGTATAGACTTATAAACCAGTGGAGGGAAATTAAGCATCCGAAAAAACACTCACACTGACAGTCAACTGATTTTATACAAGGCTGCCAAGACAATTCAGGGAGAAAGAATTGTCATTTCAACCATTTCAACAAATGGCACAGGAACAATTGGATACCCACATATAAAAGAAGGAAGCTGGAAACCTTCCTTAAACCCTGCATAAAAATCAACTCAAACTGGATCACAAGCCTAAATGTAAGAGGTAAAAGTAAAAAACTCTCATAAGAAAACATAGGTGTAAATTGTATGACCTTGGATTATGATTTCTCTTTTTGTTTGGTTGTTTTTTGTTTTGTTTTTTTGTTTGTTTGTTTTGAGAGGGAGTCTCACTTTGTCGCCCAGACTGGAGTGCAATGGTGCAGTCTCGGCTCACTGCAACCTCTGTCTCTCAGGTTCAAGTGATTCTTCTGCCTCAGCCTCCTGAGTAGCTGGGATCATGGGTACCCACCACCATGCCCAGCTAATTTTTGTATTTTTAGTAGAGATGGGGTTTCACCAAATTGGCCAGGCTGGTCTCTAACTCCTGACCTCAGGTGATCCACCCGCCTTGGCCTCTCAAAGTGCTGGGATTACAGGCGTCAGCCACCGTGCCCAGCCATGAATACAACATCTGGAGCATGAACAACAAAAGGAAAAATAAACTGCACTTCATCACAATTAAAAAACTTTTGTTTTCCAAAGAACAACATCAAGAAAATAAAACAATAACCCACAGAATGGGAGAAAATATTTGCAGATCATATATCTGACAAGGGACCTGTAGCTGCAATATATAAAAATCTCTTACAGTGGCTCATGCCTGTAATCTCAGTGCTTTAGAAGCCAAGACAGGAGGATCTCTTGAGGCCAGGAGCTCAAGACCAGGCTGGGAAACATAGTGAGACCCCTACTAAAAATTTTTTAAAATTAGCCAGGTGTGGTGTTGCATGCCTGGTAGTCCTAGCTACTCAGGAGGCTGAGACGGGAGGATTGCTTGAGCCCAGGAATTTGAGGTTACAGTGAGCTATGACCACACGACTGCATTCCAGCCTGGGTGGCAGAGCGAAATCCTATCTCTACAAAATTTTAAAAAAGAGAAAAAGAACTCAAGAAAAAGAATCGTGGCATGTGCCTGTAGTCCTAGCTACTCGGGAGGCTGAGGCAAAAGGATCACTCGAGGCCAGGACTTCTAGACTAGCCTGGGCAACATAGTGAGACCCTGTCTCTAAGAAAAAAATTAAATTAAATTAATTAATAATAAAAATAGGCAAAGAACTTGAATAGACATTCCTCCAAAGAAGATACACAAATGCCCAATAAGTCCATGAAAAGATGCTTAATGTCATTAATAATTATAGAAATAAAAATCAAAACTGCCGAGTATGGTGGCACACGCCTGTAATCCCAGCACTTTGGGAGGCCAAGGTAAGAGAATTACTTGAGCCCAGGACTTGGAGACCAGCCTGGGCAACACAGTAAGACACCATCTCTACAAATTAAAAAAAAAAAAAATTAGTCAGGTGTGATGGCTCACACTTGTGGTCCCAGCTGTTCAGGAGGCTGAGATGGGAGGATGGTTAGAGCCCAAGAACTCGAGGCTGCTGCGAGTCTCAGCAAAAGAGTGAGACCCTGTCTCAAAAAAAAAAAAAAATCAAAACCACAATGAGATGCCACTTCACAGACACTAGGATGGATGGCTAGAATCTAAAAGACAAATGTTGGCAAGGATGTGGGGAAATTGGAACCCTCGTACGCTGCTGATGGGAATGTAAAATGGTGCAGCTGCTTTGCAAAACAGTCTGGCACTTCCTCAAAAAGTTAAACATGGAATTGCCATATGATCTAGCAATTCTACTCCTAGGTACACACTCGATAGAAATGAAAAACATATGTCTACACAAAAACTTGCACATGAATGTCCAGAACAGCACTACTCATAATAGCCAGAAAGCCCAAATGTCCATCAACTGATGAATGGATAAATAAAATATGGTATATCCATATGAAAGAATATTATTTGGCAAGAAAAAAAGAATGAAATCTTGATCCATGCTACAACATGAATGAATCTTGAAAACATTATGCTAAGTGAAAGAAGCCAGCGACAAAGAGTGCACGTTGTGACTCCTTCATATTAAATCCCAGAATAGGCAAATCTATAGAAACAGAAAGGAGATTAGTTACTGCCTGGGCCTAGGGGAGGGAAGTTTAGGAGGAAGTTGGGGGTGACTGTCATGGGTAGAGTTTCTTTCTGGGGTAATGAAAATGTTCTAAATTTGACTATGGTGATGACTGTACAACTCTGTGACTCTAAAAACCACTGAATTATATACTTGAAATAGATGAATTGTATGGTTTGTGAATTTTATCTCAGTAAAGCTGTGATATACATTCTTCAAATAAACTACACTGGGGGCCACCGTTCGCCTATCAGATTGACAAACTGATACCTATGAAATTTATCCCCAAATTTTGTAACATCCTATGCTGGTGAGAGTGAGGAGAACAGAGGGTGTGGTGACACCAGTGACACCAAAGGACAATCTGGCAATATCCATCACAATTACAACTGCACACAGCTGCTGACCCTGCAATGTGGAATTAATCCTAAAGGAATCCTCACACATGACACAAGGCACATGATTAAGGACATTCACTTGTGGAACTGTCTACAACAAGCAAAAGTCTGGAAACAAACAAAATATCCTCCCTTAATTAAATAAAGTTTGACCACCATACATACAGTGGAATATTATGCAACCACGAAAAAGTGCAGCATAAAAATTCTGACCAGTACTTTGGGAGGCCAAGACAGGAGGATTGCTTAAGCCCAGACATTCAAGACGAGTCTAGGCAACATAGTGAGACTCTGTTTCTAGAAAAAAAATAAATAATTGGCTGGTGTGTGTGCCTGCACTCCCAGCTACTTGGGACACTGAGGTGGGAAGAGCAATGGAGCCCAGGAGTTCGAGGCTGCAGTGAGCCATGATTGTGCCACCGGACTACAGCCTGGGCAAAGAGTGAGACCCTGCCTAAGAAACACAAATTCTTTCTTTGCAAATATATAATATTGAGTCAAGTGCAGAAGCTTAAAATATCAACACCTGGCATTCCCATCATTATTGAAATTCACATTATGCTAAAAAAAAATTGTTAATATACATACTTACATATGCCTGGATCTCCTGGAAAGATACACCAGAAATTCTTTCAAGTGGTTGCCTCTGGCAAGGAGACCTGGGTGTGAGAGAGACTTACTTTTCCTGGTCCCGCGTGTGCATGCATGCCTGTGTGTGTGTGTGTGTGTGTGTGTGTGTGTGTGTGTGTGTGTGTGTGTGTGTGTGTGTGTGTGTGTGTGTGTGGTTTCTTCTTTCCTTTTTAAGAAGAAACACAGGCTTACCTGGTTTCAAATCCCGGCTCTGTCTCTCATCGCTGGGCAAGTTGCTTCACTTCTCTGAGCCTCTGTCTTCGTTCTGTAAAGGGAGGGATAATAGGATGAAGACCTACCTTGCAAGGTTGGTGTGGAAGATGCAATCGGACAGGGCAAGCTCAGGGCCTCCCCCTGTGCCTGGCTCCTGGTAAGTGTGCAGCCCCTGTTTGCCATTCACCTGTTACTATGGACATCGCAGTGCACTAGAACAGGGGGCACCGGAGAGCCTCAGAGCCAGCGTTCCAAGGCCAGCATCCCCTCTGGCTGGGAGAAACTGGGAAAAGCTTCCTGGGGGAGGCAGCATTTGCGAAGGGCTTTGAGGACAAGAAGGATTTCCACAAGGAGAGATGAATGGGGGCCATGTTCTTGGCAAAGGGAGCCCCACAAGCAAAAGGCCAGGAGTGGGGAAGCCCTGGGGTCCCTCAGTGGTGCGCTCCTGGGCTCCTCCATCAAGGCTTAGCTGAGCACCTGCTGCGCCCCAGACACTGTAGTGGGAAAGATAGTCAAAAGCCAGGTGGCTGGGCCGGCCAAGGAAGGAACTACATGCAGAAAGTCTTGTGACAGGGACAACGAGGGGCCAGGTCGGGAAATGGAGGCTCAGAAGGGAGAGGGGCCGTCCAGGATCACACAGCAGGTTCCCAATTTCCGAACATAGCCTCTCTCAGCTCCACCCTCTCCCGCTCCCCTAGGCCTGGAGAAGAGAAAGTCCAGAGGGGACCCCTGCCATGCCCTCATCAGTGGGTGGACACAGAGGCCAAATAACCAGGGGCCCCACAAGGAGGAGGAATGGTTGGCCCTCAGAGGACAACAGCAGCTGCGGCATCACCATCACGGTGCTCCTCGGTGGCGGGCACATACTTAGGAGGTCAGTGAACCTCCCCAGCCCTCAATGAACCACCCCAGTGAACCCAGTGGCAGCCCTGATTTGCAGATGAGGAAACGGAAGCACAGAGAGGTGGAGCTGCTTGCCTGATGTCACACAGCTCATAAAGCAGCACCAGGAGGCATACCCGGACCATCTGGGTTCCATCGTCCTGTACCCCAGGGCCCATTCCTCAAAGGAGGCCCCGGTGGGGCCTCTGTCAGTGATGGCATCCTCTCAGAAGAGCCCAGGGTGGGAGCTGTTCTCAGCCAGTCCAAGAATGCCTCCTGATAACAGTGCCCCAATGGCAGGGGAGAGGTGGGAGGCAGGCAGGGAAGAGCAATGGTGGGTGAGGTGTGGGGCCTGTGCAGGGATGGAGGGGGAAGGCGGTGGGCAGGGGCTTGGTCCATTGGCAGCCACCCTCTCCCCGACGGGAGAGCAGAAGGGCTCGCCAGGCACCTGCCCAAGCCAAGTGGGGACATCACGGTTAAGGGGCCCCAGCTGCCACCACGGAAGGATGCTGGACACACTGGCTGAAGTTTTCTTCGGCACCATGGAGATGCCCGTAGTCACCCGCGGGTAGTTGCAAAGGCTAACCGGTGAATCAACGCAAAGCCCTGGGTACACACGTGGGCCATGCCCCATGAACGGGGGTCCTTGCTCTGCCCCAACATTAGCATCCTCACTGGTACTGCTCGGCCCTCTGTTCTTACCAAGACCTTGCTACACAGCAACAATCTGCCCCTTTCCAGATGGGGGCACAGAGAGAGGCTCAGAGAAGCCAAGTCAGGTGCCTGGGCCCCATCCAAGACAGCAGAGGGCCAGCCGGTGCCCCAGGCCACTGTGGGCACTTCTCCCCAAGGCGCCACTGTCCCAGCTGGAAACTTACCTCAGGGACTAAGCAGAGCCCCATGGCCGGCCCATTTTCCAAAAGGGGAGATGGAGGCCCAGACAGGGACAGTGACTGGCCCAAGGCCACAGAGCAGGCTCGGAGCAGGGCAGGGAGCAGCCACCAAGGCCAAGCAACTACAAAAGCTCTGGGTGTCGGGGCCCCACCAGCACTGGCCGCATCCAGAGAGGGCAAGGCTGAGGCTGGGAGAAGCATGAGAGGGCACAGCCTGCCCATTTCACAGATGGGCACTGCCTCCCTCCAGGCCCAACACCCTCTTCCTGCCCCTCACACTGGAGTGGAAGCTTCCTGTGGGCAGGGGTGCTCCCCTGCCTCTCTTTTTCTTTCCCGCTATCAAAAGAATGACCTGCTGACCCACAGTGCTTCTCTACACGTGTAAATGCAGAAAGGCACGGCTTCACAGTGAGGGATACGTGCACTGACAGCAGCAGCAGCTGATATTTATCTAGAATCTGCCATGCGCCACTCTTACACCCCATCGCACAGATGAGGAAACCGAAGCACACACAGGTTAAATGGCGTGCCTGAGATCCCGATTCTTAGCGGCCGAGTGACAACCCCTAACCCTCTGCACGTCTTCCTGACTGGGACGGCCATCCAGAGCCCCTGGGAACAGCCAAAGGAAGGAACCCGGGCTCCTCTTGGCAGAACCCAACATCACCAGCTGCTCTGGCCCAGGCCAGGGGTGGAATGGGGGCTGCTGACGGGGGCGCAGAAACCCATGTTCTTCCTCCTCAGCTTTTCCCCTCCATCCTCCATCCTGGGGTTCACACTTCCCTCCAATGCTCCCAGCAGCCCTGCAGCAAGCTGTGGCCCCACTCATTTTACACATGAGGCCACAGGGCTCCAGGAGGCTGCCCCAGCCAGAAGGCAGACAGCCAGGATGCCAACCAGATCCAAGGGACACCAGAGCCCGTCCTCCCCCACCTCCTGCACAAGCAGCAAGCAAGGGCGGCCCAGAAGGGAGCCCTGGGTGCTAGGCCCAGGCGGGCCAGGGTGCCAGGTGGGCAGGGGCTGGTCCAGAGCGAGGTCTGGCCAGAGCGGGTCCCAGTTTAACCGGGTCACTGCTGGCCCTTGGCGTAGGCATGAAGGGGCCCGGGGGAGACCCCAAGAGGGATCTGTTCAGCAACGCAAGTCACGAAGGCCTGCAAAACTAAGACCAGAGCCAGGAAGCTTTTCTCAAGCCCCTGGGAGCCAGAGGTCAGAGCACAGTGGCCCCCTCCCACAGTGTCTTGTCAGGGACAGTCATCTCCAGCTCCAAAGGGCCAGAGAGGAAAGATGAGACACCTCAACCATGGTGGGCTTCCCAGAGGAGGGGTATCTCAGCTGAGGCCCAAAGTCTAGGCAGTTTGTGAAGAGAGGGTGGGGAGTGTCATCCAGGCAGGTGGGAAAGCTTTGACAGGGCATGCAGCTGGGACTGCTTAGAGAAAGGCAAGGGAGCTGTGTCAGTTTCAATCCTGCAGCCTCAGTTTCCTCAGCAGCAAAATGGGGGAAAGACAGGCACACGGGGCGGCTCCCTCTTTCCCGAACCCACTTCCCACCGTTTCTCCCTCCTCCAAGCCCCCACGCCCAGGACTCAGGTCACTGAGAAGGCAACAGTGTCTAGGGACTGGTGAACTGGAGGGGTCAGGAGCTTCACAGAACCTCCACCCCATTCTAGGTACATCCCAGGGTCTATTACCAGGCAGCCCCATAACAGGGTGAATAGGGCAGCTCACAAGGCCAGGAGGTCGAAGCCCCAACCCCAGGGAGCCTTTGTGGGCCCTTCTTCTTGGCAGATGAGGAAGCTAAGGCTCAGAGAGGGGGCTCCCAGCCCTTGGTCACACAGCAAGGCCAAGGCTGCCCTGGAATAAGGGTGTGGGCTGGGGCAATGGCACTGAAGATAAGAGTCTTGGAGCATCAGGCCCAAGAGCACTGAGCTGAGGAGAAACTGGAAGAGGAGACAAAGCCTTGGGGCCCGGCCTGCCGAAGGCCAGCCACCATGTGGCTGCGTGGAAGGCTTCCATCAGAATCACTGTGCGGGGGGAGCAGGGGCTTGTGCCTGTAATGCCAATGACTCAGGAGGCTGAGATCAGAGCATTCTTGAGGCCAAGAGTTTGAGACCAGCCTAGACAACAAATCAAGACCCATCTCTAGAAAAAATAGAAAAAATGTAACCGGGCGTGGTGGTACCTGAGAGTTCCAGCTATTTGGGAAGCAGAGGTGGGAGGATTGCTTGCACCCAGGAGTTAGAGGCTGCAGTAAGCAATGATTATACCACTGCACTCCAGCCTGGGTGACAGTGAGACCCTGTCTCAAAAAACAAAAAGAAAAAGAAAAAAAGAAAAGCTAACCTGGGCTTCAGTACCTCTACCCGCACAGAGATCCTCAGAAGCTTCCACCCTGCTCAGTGTCAGGAGAGGACCACAGGGAACACTGAAGTGACAAGTTTTCCTCTCTCCCAGCCTTAGGTCATCTCTCCGAGAGCCCCCAGATGCCCACCCCGATGGCTGATGGCTGATGTGCCTTGTGGAGATGGCCGCCAGCCGGTCCCTGCCCACGGCACCCGCTGTTCCCTGCCAGCTGCTCTGAGAACACACAGTGCCCCCTCCTCCCCGCCCACACCCAGGCAGCATCTCCCTCCAGGGACGCTGGTGGGCAGGAGCGCCCAGTGGCCAGGCCCCTCCACACGGCCCAGCCTGAGCTCCAAACCCACTCACCGCCTTCAAGCCTGCAGGTGGCCTACCCCTGGCTGTGTGGCCACAAGAAGGTCAGCCTCCCTTTACTCATCCATGAAATGGGGTCTCTGGCAGGTCTCAAAGGGAGGAGAGGGCATCCGAGACTAAGGCCGGGGACGGTGGTTGTAAGAGGATAAAAACGTTCGGCACTCCAGGCTGCTGCCCACAGGACCAAGGCCAAATTCAGATGGAGAGGGGCTTGCCACAGCTCCCCCTCCCTATCCCTTGACCCTCCCTTAAACTCGTAACTACACTATCCCCTTCAAACCCTAGCACATGCTGCTCCCTCCCCTAAGCTCCACTCCCCTTTCCCTGCTCCCCGCTCATGAAATACAGAGCACCTTCTGGGCTTGACCACAGGCAGTACCTGACCTTGCCACCCCACCCCAAGCTGAGAGAGGGACCCCCGCCCTTTTCTGGGCTCACATAGCCTCTACCACATAGGGATTAAGAGCTGGACTGCCAGGATTCAAAACCCAACTCTGGCCCTTCCTTGCTGTGTGACCTTGGGAAAGTTACTCCACCTCTCTGTGGCTTCATTTCCTCTCCTGTAGTGATAAACATCATCTACTTCAAAGGACTGTTGCGAGGATTAATAAATTTCCTATCTGTGAAGCACACTGAGGAGTGTGCCCTAAGTGCTGGCTATCAGTCAAAGTAGTAGGAGCAGCTGTTCTTTGTTCAGCGCCTACTATGTGCCGGGCCTGTGCTAAGCATCCTACTTGAATGATCTCACAATAGCATGGGAGCAGGGCTATTCTGAACCTCACTTCATGGCAAGAAGGGGGAAGTCCAGAGACATCAGTTTCACCATCAGAGTATATCTCGGGGAGGAGGGGATTTTTGCTGATATTAAGAAATTAGGCACCTGGGGTCAGGAGTTTGACATCAGACTGGCCATTATGCTGAAATACCGTCTCTATTAAAAAGACAAAAATTGGCCGGGTGCGGTGGCTCACGCCTGTAATCCCAGCACTTTGGGAGGCTGAGGTGGGTGGACCACCTGAGGTCAGGAGTTCAAGACCGGCCTGGCCATCATGGTGAAACCCCCATCTTAAAAAAAAAAATTAGCCGAGCTTAGTGATGGGTGCCTGTAATTTCAGCTACTGGAGATGCTGAGGCCAGAGAATCACTTGAACCCGGGAGGAGGAGGTTGCAGTGAGTCGAGATCGTGTCATTGCACTCCAGGCTGAGCAACAGAGTGAGACTCCATCTCAAAAAAAAAAAAAGAACAGAAAAGAAATCAGGCCGTTAGGAGGTGGCTCACGCCTGTGATCCAGTACTTTGGAAAGCAGAGGCAAGAGGGTCACTTGAGCCAGGAACTGACTCAGGAATGACCAGTATAGGTAACACAGAGAAACTTCATCGCTACAAATTAAAAATTCTAAAAACTAGCCAGGTGTGGTGGTATGTGCCTGTAGTCCCAGCTACTCGGGAGGCTGAGGTAGAAGGATCGCTTGAGCCCAGGAGGTTGAGCCTGCAGTGAGCTGTGATTGCACCATTGCACTCCAGAGTGAGACCCTGGCTCACACACACAAAAGACAGAGAGAGAGAGAGAGAGAGAGAGAGAGAGAGAGAGAGAGAGAGAGAGAGAAATTATCTTCTTTTAAATGGACTGTTCTTATGGCTACTTTTTAAACACAAGAGTCCTTATCTTTTAGAGACACACACTGAAACAGTTTACACATGAAATATGATGCCTGTGATTTGATCTAAAATGACACAAGACAGGATGGGATAGAGCAAGTGTGGAGGTGTGAAGGACGTGGGACTGGTCACGGGGTGTGGTACTTGGCTCAGCCACAGATTCAGGGGGCTCATTCTATGAACACCCCTCCAGAATAGACTGGGAAAGGCAAGATTAACTTAAATGATGTAAAGGGAAAAAAAATGCTTGGCCCTTTGACCCTCCCAACAACTACCCCCAGCCTGAGCAAACTGTCACCCCCTGGACTAACACAGCAGCCACCTCACTAGTCCACCCACCTCCACCTTTACCCACCCCCCGTCTGCTCTTCACACAGCAGCCAGATGCACCCAGAACCCTCGTGTGACCCCCAACTCGCTCCAAGTCCAAAGCCTGCGTTTCCGATGGCTCAGCGCCCTCCCTGATCTGCCCCCTCTCCCTCCGTTCTTCCCCCGTCCTTGCCCTCTCTCGCTCTGCTCCCCTGGCCCCCTTGCACTTCCACCAGCACTCCAGGCTCTCCCCTGCCTCGGGGTCTCCTCACTGGCTGCTCCTCCCTCCCCTCCTTTGCCATGAGCTCCTTTGAGATGTGAGGTCTTCCCCGGCCACCCAGCCTCCACGGGCCCGCCAGCATGCCCACCCGCTTCCCTGCAGGAGGCTGGATTCGTGGCCCCCTCCACCTTCTTATGGGCTGTGTGTACAGTTTCCTGTTTGTTGTGTTTTTCTGTCTCCCCACGGCTCTAAAACGTGCGCTCTGCAAAAGCAGGATCTTTGGTTGGTTCCTTGCTATCTGCAGCCTCTAGAACATCGTAGAGCACAGAAAACATTTGTGGGATGGACAGACAAACGAATGGGCCCCACCCAGGGCCCCACAGGATAAGGGGTGGCCTCAGCCCCAGATCTGTCCAGCCCACAGCCTCTGCCCCACCACCGGGCGCTCCTGCCACCTGCCTGGCCCGTCTGCGGCAGAGCCTCTGCCCACCCCTGATTTACACAGGGCAGAAGCGAGTCTGAGACAGCTCCAGGCCAAGATCCCCGCCCAGCACGGCCCAGGCCCGGAACTGAGGTCCCAGGGGATGTTTGCTGAGTGAGCAAGGAGTGAGGCGTGAGCCAGGGGCCGAGCAGCCAGAACGTGTCTGGTCCCGTGTCCTCGGCGTGAACATGCTCAGGGACAGCTGGCTCAAACCGGCTCTGCCAGTGGGGCTGGGGTGGAGAGGGCAGGCCGGGGCGGGCGCCCGCAGAGATGGAGGGGTGCACCTGGGGATGGTGCCTGCTGCCCAGGAGGGCAAAGGCTCAGCAGGAGGGCACAGAGCTCCCACCTACTCACGTCCCGTAGACCACGCTGTCCCAGCCCCTGCCGCTCTTCAGCTTCCTCCCGGGCAAAAAAAAGGGGCCTCTTTCAGACCCCAGCCCCTGGCCTGCCCGGTAGAGGACTGGATCCCTTCCCACTAGGGAAGCATCCCTCCAAGGAAGCATCCAGCCTGGAAATGGGTGGCGCCTGCCTGAACAGGGCACAGAGAGGTGAGCCCTGGGCTGCGTGGAGACTGCCTGGTACGGAAACCCTGATCTGTCCCAAGGTCCCCGGTAGCCTTGAGTGAATCCAGGAGCTCCTGGACTCCATTTCCCTATGTGGAAAGCGGTGTTGGGGATGGATTCCAGGACTGCCAATGCCAAGGTGCTGAGTTACCTGAATGGAGCCGCTCCAGCCCCTCACCGAAGCCCAGCTCTGGGTGACCAGGGCCAGAGCCCGGGCCACACACATGCCCTTACTCCCCACAAAAACCACAGTGACCATCATCCTCACTACCTACTGCACACGTGGTGTCTGCAGGGCATCGGGTCGGCCCTTCACACTCAGCCTCATCGGCTCCTCCCACCAGCGTGGTGGGGCAGCGACCATTACTGTGCCCATTTCACAGGAAGGGAAGCTGAGGCCCAATTCATACAGCAAGTCGGAATCCAGGCCCCCTGGCCCCATCTCCAGGGTCACACTGGGCAGCCTCCATCTCCCTGACATAGGTACTGTTTCAGGTACGCTCTGAAGTTGTTGGCTGGAATTTGGGGGACAGAGTCCATATTTCCCAAGTCCATAGCAACCCTTGGTCTTGGGAGGCTGAGACCCACCCCTGCCCCTCTGTGTAACCCAGGCCACAGGTGTACTACTCACAGTCTCAGTATTCTCACCTGTGAAATGGGTAGAATCCTGCCAGCTTCGCCTAAGGTATACCCAGTATCTGAAGCTGCAGGACCCAGAGGACTCAGGCAGCCCTCAGGGCCAGCTGGGGAAGGCCTGGGGCGCCACGTCTCCAGATGCCTGTGGGGAGGGCAGCCCACGCGGACCAGAAGCCCACAGTTGTCTGTGAGGGCATTACGCCGCTCTCCACCAGCTGCCCAAAAGAGGAACGGTGATTCCTCCTGTCCCGCTGTTCCCCAGCTCCAAGCCCAGTCAGTCCCACCTCCAGCACACTGAATCCACTTCCCTCCCTCCCCGACCACCACATCCTCACCCAGACCTTGCCTCCTCCTGTCAGGCTGGCTAACACGGGGCAGGGAACCTTCCGAAATGTCAATCCAAACCCTTCACCTCTGCCTAACACCGCCCACAGCACCCACACCCCTGACACAAAGGCCGAGGACATCATAAGGGCTTCCAAGGCCCTCAGTGGCTCCACCAACCCCATCCCTCCCCTCACTCTGCTCCGCCACCCCGGCCGCCTCCCACTTCCTGGAGAAGCCAGCACACTCCTGCCTCGGAGCCTTTGCAACTGCTGTTCCCATGCCCACAGCACGCTCCCCCAGGCGCCGACCCCCTCACTCCTTCGCCTCCTTCAGGTCTTCAGGAGTCAGCCACCTGCTCAGACAGGCCTTCCTTGACCGCCTGTTTGTTGACACCCCCGGCCAACTCTGCTTTCAAGTCTCAGCTCCAAAGCCACCTCCTCACAGAAAGCCTCCCTCAAACCCAGTCCAAGTGAGGACCTTCAACTTCTCCTTCCTAGTGTGGACCATTACTCATGGTGTGAGTACCTGTCTCATGGGGACGGGGGTTGCTTCTGTCTCCCCCATAGCTGAATACTCTGTGGCAGGTATCATATGCAAAACCACAAGCAGTTGGGATGCTTGGGTACCAGCAGGTCAGAACAGACACTGGCCAAAGGCACACAGCCAGCTTGGAGTGAGTATTTGATCATGGATGGATGGATGGATGGATGGATGGGTGGATAGGTGGATGGGTGGATGGATGGGTGGATGGGTGGATGGGTGGATGGGTGGATGGGTGGATGGATGGGAGGGGCCTGGGACTTGCCTGAGAAGGTGGTCCTGAGAGGAGAAGGGCCCACCCAAGCTCACAGCCAGATGTTGGCCAGGGCAGCTGCGGCCAGCCCAGGCTCTCCTCCTGCACAGCCCGACTTTCATTTCCCACCCTCTGTGTCTGAGGAAGCTCCTTCTCCCCAGGGGAACTGAGTAAAGAGGAGAAGCAGGCAGTCCCCTGCTCCCCAAGGAGGGGGGCTCTCAGGCTCCATCCGCCCTGCCACAAAGAGGCCTTGTCCTCCGTGCTGAGAGCCAAGGGCAGACCGGAAGCCACCCTCCACAGCCCAGCAAGTCTCAGCCCCCGAGCTGGCTAGGGCAGCAGCTCCAGAGGCAGACCCCCGAGGCGGGCAGAGTGCCGCACAGAGATCCACAGCATCACTGCATCCTCTCAGGAGCCGTCGGAGGGAAGCTCTAGTGCGACCCCATTTCTGCAGATGGGGAAACTAAGGCTCAGAAAGGCAGTCATTTGGCCAAGGTCTGCTAGCCAGCAGGTAACAAAGCCTGGATTCTAATCCAGGCCCATCCGGCACCAGAGCCAACAGCCACAGCTCTCCACTCCCCCATCTGGCGTCCAGACCCTCTGGGTTCAGGAGGGCAGAGGGGTCTTTATAGAGGCAGTCAAGCCTGGCCCCTCACCCTAGTCAGGGAGCTTTGCCTGGGTGAGGTTTACCCGACAAGGGAGGGAGGCTGGGCCCTCACCCCGGAGCCCTTGCCCAATGCCCCAGATGCTTTGGGAATCCACCAGGCAGGCTGTGACACGTCTCCACCACTTCCTGCCAGGCAGGCGTCTTCGAGGAAAGGATGGACAGGCAGGGGAACCCGGGGCAGAGGCTCCCCACCCTGTCCCCCCCGAGTCCCCTGTCCATCCCAGACCTGGCCACTTCCCCAGCCGGCAGCCCGTTCTCTCCAGGCCCATCTGTTCTCAGTGCGACTACCAGGGCCACCTCACTGAAGCCACACTGCCCCTGAGCAAGGCACTACCCAGAAACTGGGTGCATTACTCCCATCCAGTGGCCCCTCCTCACTGCCCGAGGAGCAGGCCCCCCAGGCCCTCTACCCATCGGCACCAGCCAACTCACCCAAGTCAAGACTCCACGGCTCCTCGGAGCTCCAGGAGGAGCTGCTCACAGGGCACCTTCAGGCCCTCCGTCAAGCTCTCTCTCCCCCCAGAGACCCCCGATCCTTCCCCAGGAAGTCTTCCCCGAACCACTCCCTCCAAGGCCCCAGACCAGCCCCTACCTTTTGCCCCAGGGAGAGGTTTTTGATTCCCGTCTCAAACCCCAGCCTCCGTGCTGCCTTTACTTGACAAAAGTAACTGAGCATCCAAGGCCGATCTGACCCTTCCCTGTCCTCCACACCCGCAGCAGGAGTCCGACCTCAACCTGCTCTGCTCCAGGCCCAAGCCTGAGTGCCCTGTGATGGTTTGAAGCTCTGCCTGATCAGCCAAGTCACCTTCTAACCCCCTGTACACGGCCTACTGCTCCCACCTCCCCAGCTATCCACACTGCCTGGCTAGTTCCTATCCCCAGGCCTTTGTGCAGGGGGTCCCTTCTTCCTGGCCTGCCCTTACCCTTCTTTTTTTTCTCATGAGCTTCTCTTCACCCTTTAAGACCCAAGCCAGGTATCACCTCCTCCAGGAAGCTCTCCTGGAATTGTGCTGGGCTGCCATAGTTCATATGGTCCCTACCCCGTGGTGTAAAAGGAAAATGACTGGGGTCTGTGTCCGGCTCCCCCTGAATATCAGCTGTGTCCCACATACATCCCTAGGGTTCCCAGCACCCATCACAAGGCCCAGATATCACTGGTGGATAATTGAGAGTCCAGCTGCCAACTCGCTACCCAGAGAACCTGGGGCAGAGCCCAGGAGCCGCTCCCAGTGGCAACATGGAGTCCTGTTTTGCCCGTGATGCCCACAGCTCTAAGGTATGGGTGGAGTGGGCGGAGGGGGAGCTCTCTGCAAATGGCCAACTGGTAACCAAACCCACTCCGTTTCTAAAACTAGGGCACAGGAGAGAAACGGGAACAGCAGTATTGTCCCCAAATAGAACTATGTCTCATCTGGTTCCGGGGCCTTTGGGAACACCTGGCAGGGGTGGGGGTGGGGAGGGCAGGAGGCTGCTCCCAAGGCTGAAACAGAAATCTAAAGTTCAGAGGGCGGGCAAGTCAGCATCACCCCAAGTCTCCACAGTCGGCGCTGAGACCCTGCGGGCCTCTCCCAGTGCCAGTCCAAATCCTGGGACATGATGGGGACCCCTCCCGCTTAACCTACCTGGCTACAGGGTGCTCCCCAAACTCTGCCACCTCCAAGCCTGTGCTCATGTGTATCCTCTGCCTAGGATGCTGTTCGCCCCTCCTGCCAGTCAAGATCCAACCCATCCTCACAGGCATGCCCATTAACCGTGACACTTTCTATAAGCCTGGCATGGGGAGAATGAGCACATCAAGCCTTCCCAACAGCCCGCTCAGGAAGACCCCATCTCATAGGTGAGAAAACCAAGGCTCAGAAAGAGGAGCCAGCGCCCGGGGCACACGGCGGCAAAGGCAGGCAGACCCGGGATGTGGCAGGATCTGGGTGCTGGCAGCCACAGGGCACCCAGGAGGCCTGGTGGGGGTGGGTGCAGCCTCCCAATTGGGCCCAGCCTTGAGGACTTGGCACAACTCAGGGACAAAGTCCTCAAGGCATAGCCTCGGCCACCCAGGCAGAACAGAAAGCCAGACCTTCACTCCCCAGCCCCAGCCTCTGCCTAGGGTGGCTTCCAACTGAGGAGCCACCCTGGAGGGATATGATGGAACCGTGTCCCCAGCCATATGCACAGACCATGACACAGATGAGAGAGTTGAGTCCTGGAAGTCCCTGCAGCTGTGTGTTGAGCACTGCCTTCAGGCCAGGCCTTGAACTAAATGCTTTATGGAGATGATCGTGCCCAGTCCCCACCCCAGCTCCACCAGGGTGCACACTTGTTACCCTCATTTCCCAGATAAAGAAACTGAGCCTCAGCGAGGGGAAGCAACTGACCCACAGTCCCAGGGCAAGCAGGTGGACAAGGAGGCTTCAACCCAAACTGAAGGCAAGAAATCAGGACCTTGACTGAGTCCCTTCTCAGTTCTAGGCTTCAGTTTCCCCATCTGGAAAGCAGAATGTGCCCCAAGAGACTTCCAGCTGTGACATCGCATTGTGACCTGGCAGATGCTATTCCCTTTCTCTCCATTTTCCCACCTGGATAACGAACGGGGCAGTCTTTCCCTTCTTCCGCAGGTTAATACAAATTACCATAACCACAGGTACTGAGCACTTACTATGTGCTGGCATTGCTGAGAGCACTGGACACAAGACTTCATCCTTGGAATAAGCCCATGGTGTGGGATCTACCACGAGGCGCATTTTTCAGATGGGGAAACTGAGGCATGGGGAGGTTAAACTGACTCACCAAAGCCACGCAGCTAGTGGGTGACAGTAGTTGGGGGTAGAGAAGTCTCCAGGTCTTCACACTGCCCAGTGAGGGACTGTGGGGAGAGCTGAAGGGCTGCCCAAGGGTGTGTGGAAGCAGAGAAGGGCTCAGCCCAGATGAGGAGGGGCAGGCCTGGCGTGCTCAGGAGGCCCTAGGTTCAAATCCATGCACTGATGACCTTGGGCAGGACCCCTGGCTTCTCTGAGTCTAAGCTCCTCTTTGGTGAAATGGGGCCAGGACCACTTCCTGCAGGGCTGCTGGGAGTTTGAGACAGCCATTTGCCTGGCACTGCAGAAGGGCTCAACTCCATGCTGGACGAATCAACGCCGGCTGAAGACCACGAGGGCTCACAGTGGCCCCTTGCTCCTTCAGGATCCCGGGCGTGTCTGGTCCTCCCTTCAGAAGTGGGAGGAAAACTGGCCTAATCTGCCTCTTCTCTGATTCTTAGAAGGAACCCTCCAAGTCCCTTCAGAACTGTGTGACCTCAGGCAAGTCACTTAACCTCTCTGAACCTCCAAATCCTCCTTTTGACAAGTTGAGCTTTTCACAGGGCTCTGGGAGAGGGGTTCTGGACTGAGGAGACTGGGGTTCGGTGGGGGAAGAGTCCAGTTCCATTTGTCCAAGCAGAGAGAGCACAGCATCACCCTGACTTGAGGTCACAGTTTCCTCATCTGCCACACAAAGTTTATTATGGTGGTTCTGTCTCTCAGCCCTGCTGGTGCTGGAGATGCACAGAGGAAACTGCGCAAAGTTCTTTGTAAACTGTAAAGGGTTGTGCCCTTGGGAGTGATGATCACCATATTCCCTTAGCGGGAAAAAGAATCCCATGACTTGCCATCTAAGGCAGAACGTGTCGGAGCCATGAGGAAGGGCAAAGAATGGACAAGGTGAAGTTCAGTGGGGGATGTGGGGTCAGTACGGGCTCATGGACTCAGTGGGACTGGGAGGGTGGTCACAAAGGCCTTCTGAAGCCAGAAGCATCTCAGCCACTGGAGGGGTACTGAGAGGGAGGGCACGCCACGCAGTGGGCGCTGCAGAGGCAAAGGTGTGTGGCCGGACAACGCCGGGCAGGCAGGAAGATAGCTACAATGCCAAAGCGTGGGAGATGATCAGGGCGGGGAACCTCTAGGGGCCCGTGATGCACAGCCTGAGCCCATCCCTGCCTCTCTCTGAGCTTCAGCTGCCGCCCTTAAAACAGGAGCAGAAACAGCTCCCACATCTCAGGTCAAACGGGCAAGGATGCTCAAATGGAATCCACCTTTGAAGAGAGGGGCCCATTCAGTGAGGGGGCGGGAGGGAGGCCAGGGGAGGCCTCAGGGCTCTGGGAGGCTATGCTAGGTCACAGGCAGGCAAGGGCTGAGGCAGGAGCCAGGCTCAGGGAGACTGGATGGAGCTGGCAGCTTCCAATCGATCCAGCCACCAGGCTTGTCTGTCTCTAGTTAATCTTCCCCCGACTCCCTTCCCCACAGAACAAGCCAACCACAGGCGAAGATGGCCGGTCACAGCCCTGGGGATTTCCTGATCAGCTGGCCTGCAGAGGCCCAGGATTCCGGCCTCATCAGGGAATCACCTTCCTCATCACAGACAGTCATAAATATCACACACTTTCTGAGTGCACGCCCTGCACCCAAGCACTTGGCACACATTGGCTCATCGGATCCTTATGCCATCTTGTCAAAGCTGGTGCCAGCCTCATCATCCCATTTCACAGATGGGGAAACTGAGGCTCCAAGCCATACAATCATACACAGCAAACAAGTGGCCAAGCAAGGATTTGAACCCAGAACCAATTAGCTTCAAAGGCTTTGCTACTTAAATTACCCTTCATGCCATAAGCAAACTTGAGCACCCAAAATCCCAGTACTCCAGGTCTGACTGGGGATCCATCAGCCAGAGTTGGAACCCAGAGAGCTAGGGTCACATGCCCCCAGTACCGCACCCCTCCTATACCTGGGGAAAGTTTTAGCCACGTTGGGTACACACTCGGTAGGAACCGGATCCCCACAAATTATTCAGCAGCCAGAAGTCTGGGCTCACACCTCACTTTGCTGCGCTCCTGTGGCCCAGCTCTTAACCTCTCTGAGCCTCAATCTCCTCTTCTGTGTAACAGGAATAAGAGTTTGACTGCTCCTAGGATGGGGCAAGGGACACAATGGGTCACCTTACTATGACCCAGCTCAGAAGGGCACAGCATGAAGATATCAACATCAGACAAGATAAAAGTCAAGGCCATGAATTTGGGCAAAGTAGCCTAAGAGAAGCTAATCAGACCTGACAGGGAGGCTATGCTTCCGGAAGCAACTCCAGCCCAATTTGCACTCCCAGCAACTGGATTCTGCCTGTGCCGGCCTCATAGCCCAGCAGGTCCAAGAGTTCAAATGGACCCTTCCTAAAGTTTCTCAGTGGGTCCACAGATATCACCACCCACCCACCCCAGACATCCCCAGCCCCACATGGGCACCAAAGAGAACTTAGTTGGGCCTGCCCCTGGAGCACTCCCCAGCTAGGATCACCATCACAGATCTTCAGTGGGAGGAGTCTTCACCATACAGATGAGGAGACTGGGGACCAGACAGGAAGGGATTTGGCCAAGATCATTCAACTTCTCCTCCCTTCTGGCCTCTCCTTTCACTCTGGAACTTCTCTGGGTAGTTCTAAGGGAGACAGAGGACCAAAGGGCCCAAGGTTGGGGGAAAGACACTTGCCCAAGGACCCAGAGTAAGAAGTTGGGAGATGGAGGTCTGGCTCCCAGCTCGGAGATCCTCCCCAGTCATCTATCCCTGACTCAGCCTTACCAGGCTGTACTGCGGGAAGGGGAGGCTGGCTGGCTGGGAGAGTCCTGGATCGAAGACAAAAGCTCTGCATTTTTCTCCCGGATTAGAAGATTTGCCCTGGGTCTTTCTGGCCTCAATCCCCCAATCTGTGAAAAGAGAAGGTCAGAATCAAGAATGACAAACTCATGGCACACATACAATACTCTCTTATCCTCTGCCCATGGCAGACATGACTAATCTATCACAGCACTCTCCCATGAAGCCAACGCTGAGCCTCAGAATGCTTCTCAACACAGCACTCTAGGTCAGGGGGATGAAAGCGCAGGGCCTTCCCTAGACTAGATAATATCTGAGCCCCCAAGAGGGAGGAGAAGGGAGAAAGAAAAACATAAAATTTGCCAAGCACTCAGTGGATTTGAGCCACTGGAAATACATTAGCTGATTTAATCCTCACAGGGCAGGTGTGCAGAGGCTGAGGTTCAGAGAGACTAAGGGACTTGGCTTTGGACAAACAGTGGGAAATGAGGCCTTGAACACAGGGGAGGCCTCTACTGGGTCTCCCTCCCCCGGAAACAGTGACACAGAGCCAGCCACCAGGTGGGGACCTAAGGCAGAGCCTCATGCCATCCTCTTATTAGCCCTACTAGGTACAAGCCCTAGGCCCATTTCACAGCTTCAGACACTGAATCACAGGACAGGGCATCAGCTGCCAGCGGAGGCGGGACTTGAGCACATGCCTGGCTCTCCCCTGCCTCCACTGATTGAGTACCTACTGTGTGCTAAGCACTTTATTTCTGTCCTCTTGAGACATCCTGGGAACCATGACTCGCTGTCCTACTTTAGGGATGAGGAAACTGAGGCTGCCCAGAGGAAGCAGCCCCCAAGAGCTCAAGGGGAAGCCAGAGGGGTTTCCCAAGGAGATAAGGGGTGGGAGCCATGGAGGGGAAGGAAAGGGCTGTGGAATCCGAGGGGAGATAGAGATGCAGGGGCACACACCAAGGCAGGAAATGAAGCTCCGGCCAAAAGGCCCAGAGCAGGGAAGTGGCAGCCCTTTTCAGTGGTTCGACTGGACTAGGAGTCCAGAGCCCTACAGCCAAGACCTGGCCCTGTCACTTGGGAACTGGGAGGCCCTAGGCAAGTAGCCTTCCCTTCCTGGATCTTAGTACTTACTACTGGAAAATGGGACCAATCGCACCGAACATGGCATTCTCTTAGTTCAGCCTCTTTGCACACAGAGAAGGCACAGAGAGGGCAGAGCAGGACTCAAGGTCACCCGGCACATTGGCGGCCTTGGCTGCCAATATCCTCTCCTGAGCCAGCCCTGCCTGGAGCGGCACCTTCAGACTCAGTGAGATCACCCAGGCAAGGGCTTGACCACAAAGCTGGCAGGGCCAGACCCAGAGAGGCCAAGTGACCTGTCCAATGCAACAGCGCAAAGCAGGTCCCAATTGCCGAGTACCTACCGGCGCCAGGCACCAGGCACACAGCCCTCCTTTAACCCTAATCCCACAAGGAGATATCTATTGTCCCCATTTTCATGACAAACTAAGTCTCTCAAAAGATACAGTGAATGATCCGAAGACACACAGCAAGTGGAGACAGTGGAACATGAACCCAGGTCTGTCTGACTCCTGAGCCCTTACCAAACTTTGATCCCCATCTCTCAGGCTGACCCCTCCCTGCTCCCCACCTCACTCCCAGCTTCCAGCCATCCGGCATTGCACTTCCCACACCCCTGGCTCTCATCCGCTCCAGCCTTCCTGCTAGTGAACTCCTACTCCACTTCCAAAGCCCAGCCTCAAATACCCGCTCCTCTTGAGACCTCAAATACCCACACCAATATTTTATGAGGGACTAGATCCCCCATAAAATATTGGCGTGCAGCCCATAGATCTAGTTCTATCATCAGATCTATTTCTATTATCAGCTCTGTACCTCTGGCCTCCAGCATGGGGCTGTTCACACAGGGGACACCAATCAGCCCCCTGTGTGACAACGAAGGCCAAACTCTTCCCCAGGGCCCACAAGGCCCCCGCATGGTCTGGCCCTGCTGATCCACTCCCTCGTTCTACCTCTTACTTACTCCCCTCCATTGTGCGCGCTCCAGCCTCACAGCTTCTCCCACTGATTCTCCATAACAGCGCACGTCTTGGCACCTACCTCAGGGCCTTTACACGTGCATGTCCTGCTGCCTGGCAAGCCCTTTCCCTAACTTCATGCCTGGCCAACCCCTACATGCCTCCTTCAAGATTCCTCTGTACCCCAGGCCTCTCTCCCTGAGCCCTTATCATATCTGTGATTATACAGTTACCCATATGGCAACGTGTTTGCAACTTTGCCACCCTTCTGATTCAAACTCCTGGGAGGCCAAGGACCTGTTCCCAGGTCCCCAGCAAGTATCCAACCAGGCTGACCACACCCCACCACCCCGGGGCCCCAGGGAAGGGAAAAAAGAACTCCCTCTCCCCTTCTTTGCTGGGTGAACTCCTGGTTGTCCTCAGCTCAGGCCCTATCACCTTCTGAAAGCCTCCATGACTCCCACAGCTCCCGCTCCCTGCTAACCGCAGCACAATACTGCTCAGCCCGAGTTCCAAACTCCAGGTACACAGCAGGTGCTTAATACAGAGTCATAAATGCTTATACATGGGGAGGTTTGAGAACATGGGGTCAGCTGAGGACCATGGGGATGGGCAGAGAGTCCCTCAACAGGTCACTGAGCCATCTCCTCTCTGGTTCCTGGGGCTTGGGGGAGCCAGACATCCCTGTACCCCCACCCTCCAGGCAGCAGTCAGAGAAGCAAAAGCAGGAACCAGGCTGAGCTGTGGATAACTCATGCTCCAAGAAGAGCTAGGGGACAGGGAGAGAGAGCCAGGGACCTTCTTCCTAGGAGAGGTGGGCCTAAGCCTGCTGGGGCAAGGACAGATAAGCAGCACCCGGAGGAGAAGGCACTCTAAGAGGGACACGGTTTAAGAGCAAAGGCCCAGGGGCACGCAGGCCGTCAGCTGAGGAAGGTGACACACTGTAAATCATTTCCTTGGGTGGAAATACCAGATCACCACATCACCAAAAAGTCCTCGTGGCTTTCATTCAATCCCTCGGCAGAACAGTCCCTTCCGACACTGCTGTGCACACAGTCCTGTCTTGGGGACCTCCACTGCCCCATCACTGAGGGATGCAAGGACAGCCAGACTGTGTCTCTGAGGTCTGGGCTTTAATTACAGCTTCCAACTGTATGGCCTTGGTCAAGTCACTTCTCCGCTGTTAGACTCAGTTTCCCCATCAGCAAAACGAGGATAAACAAGAGTCCCTACCTCTTAAAAGGTGTTCAATAGATGTTAGCAGCCGTCATTACCACTGGCCCACTTTTATACTTGGCAAAACTGAGGCCAGAGGGGAAGAGTGAGTTGCTTCCGGTCACACAGCTGCTAGCTGGCAGGATTGTGCCCTGACTGTTTCTTTCTCAAGACACCAACCCATCCTCTTCTAGAATGAACTAGCCAGCAACCTCACCTCTCACCCATCTTTCTCAGGCAATGCATCCGGTGAAGGCTTCATTCATTGAGCATCTACTAGAATCTTCACCTGAGGATTCTCATTTCACATATGGGGAACTTAAGAGGGGCGGTCTCTTGGCCCAGGTCACCAGATGAGTCAAGAAGCCTCAGTGTCTTGACCCCCCCCAAGCCAGGGGGTGGAGAAGAGGGTCAGCAACAGGCCCAGCCTGGCCCACCCTTGAAACCAAGTCCGATCCCAGCTACACTGTGGCTGTGGCTGGGTCTGCACTTACCCCATGTGACCTAGCAGCCACTGCCCCAAATTGTACAGAGTCCATGAAGTTCAGGAGGCCTTGCCCAGGGGCACACACATGCTCTGTCCACTCTTAAGTGTACCCAAAGGACTCAGGGGCCAAAAGGATACCACATAGGTGAGCCCCTTCTGTTCACCTCCTCCTTCCACCAGCCCAGCAGTTACAGCCAGGCCCACCTGCCACCGATGAGGACCCCAGCTCAGAGAGGCAGGTAGTTGTCTGAGGACACATAGCAGGGCCAGTGGCAGCCCTGGTGGGCACTCATACCCACCCCCAATCCCAGCCCAGGCAGACAGGTGGACCTGGCCCAGTGGCCAACACCCAAAACTTTTGCCAACTTCAGAGCCGTCTGTTGGCTGGGCCTGCTCAGGGGCGAGGCTGGGGGCTGTGGGCAGTGGAAACCCAAAGCAGTCTGGCCCAGTCCCTTCCAGGCCGGCAGCACCAGGCCCTACCCGAGGCCCCACGAGGGCAGGGAGGTCCTGGTGGTTCGGCCTGGAGCCCTGAGCCCAGGGCCCCTCAGCCCGCTCTGCCGATTCGCCCCACCTCCCACCCCGGGCCGGGGGTCGCAGGGCCGGGCAGCCACTGCCAGAGGCGGCGCCTACTGGCTCAGATTTCAGATTTGGCCTAGACCTGGCCCAGGGGTTAGGGCCCAGCTCGCCCGCTTCTCTGGGGGATCCTATGGGGAGCACAAGCTGGAGGGGGTCCCCACGCAGCCAGGACCCCTGCGCGCTCCCCCTCGCCCAGCCCCCTCCCCCCGCGGCATCACAACAAAAGGCCGCGTCGGGCATGGCCCCGTGGGCCCGCCCGGCGCTGAGGTATCGCGGCTCGGCCACGGGGAGTGGGAATTGGGGGGTAGACAGGAGCCCCCGCAGGCCGGCGATCCGACGCCAGGGTGGTCCGGGGCGAGGCTCCCCCGCGCAGGCCGTGGCTGGGGGCCCGCGGAGGGGCGGGGGGCGCTCACCTGGGCCGGCAGGCGGGCAGGCGGGCGGACGCACCGGCAGACGGACGCACGGGAGGGCGGACCGCGGGACCGCCAGCGGGTCGGGCAGACGGCGGCCTGGCCGCTCCGGCTCCCAGGCCGGAATGGATTCCGGGCCGGGAGAGACAGATCGAGAGAGAAAGGGAGGAGGAGGAGGCGGCGGCGGCCCGGGGAGGGGAAGAAGAGGGAGGGAGCGCGCGAGCCGGGAGGAGGGGCCCGGCAGGCAGCCGGGAGGAGGAGGAAGGAGGAAGCGCGCGGGGACGGATTCCCCGCTGGTGACCCAGGAGAGACCCAGGCGCGGCGCGAGCCGGGGGTCCGGGCGGGGCGGGGACGCCGGGCACAGAAGCCCCGCCCCCACTCCGCCAGGGCGCCCCACCCCGCAGGCCCCATCCGCCCCCAGGCCAAAATGCTCTCCCCAGCCCACCCACCCTTACGCCCCAGATCCACCTCTCCCGCAATCACTGTTGGTAATGATATCAGCGGGAGTGGAGCGCCCGCTCTGTGCCAGGCGCCATGCTAAGCTGCTCAGGTCGACTTCAGGGTTTGATCCTAACCAGCACCTGGCCTGAGCTGAGGAAGATCATCTCCACTTTACAGATGGGGAAACTGAGGCACTGACAAGAACCAGGCCTTGGACCTTAGCCTTGACCTGAGTTTCTGAAAGTGGGGACTGGGGCAGGAGGGGCAGGGTGGGGAGGAGCGACATTTATTTTAATAGATATGGGTTCATTTAAAGCACATAAGGAAAAAACGTCCCTGGCAGTCCATTGGAAGTCCCCTAGTTCCAGATAGTACTGCTTAGGAGGGGCTGACCAGGGCATCTGAGTGGCAATCACAGTTCCAAGTAAGTAAAGAGTCTAAGTACCTCTGAAGCAGGGCAGGAAGTATAGCAGAAAAACATGACATTGAGGAAATACTGCTTTCAGCCACGATTCCCCTGTCACCCCCGTCACCCCTGGCCCAGGCTCCAGGGCTATCCTTTTGGCGCTGGGCACCCCACCCTTGCCTCCTCACCTGTCCTGGAATCCTAGCACAGGGAAAAGTGGGCCTGGGTCCAGCTTTAAATACCACACCTGCCTCCACGTTCCTTCTTTGAAAGTTCCCTCCATTTCACAAATGGGAAATTAAGGCCCAGCCAGGTCAAAGGCAAATAGAAGCCTTTGCCAGGTTTCTAATTCCTGGGCAAAGGTCCCTGCTGAGAGAAGCAGGGAGGAGCACTCTAGAATGTGGAAGGCAAAGGCCTCTGGGTACAACATACCTTCCAGGAGACCAGGAATGAGCAAAGCCTTACTCCACCCTGATCTCGGTTCGCATCTAGGCTAGCTGGCGCTCTGCAGCACGGTGGACAAGTCCATCAGCTTCCCAGCCCAGCCCAGCCCCCTCACCTGTAAAACTGGAGTGGACATGGCCACAGAAGATTCCTGGGAAGGTTGGAACTGACCGGTGTGAGGATGGTCGGGTGGTACTCGATGAATAGCAGCTCTTGCGGTGATAAGCCGAGGCCAGAGGGGAAAGGGGCTGCTGGAGATGCCACAGCAAGTCCACAGCAGAGGCCAGCCCGGGCTGGCGAAATGGCTGCGCTTCCTTGCAAGGCTGGCTTAAAGATTAACTGAAGCTTCCCAGGGCTCAGGCGGGCCCCTGGCTGGAGGAGCAGGTTTCCCAGCCCTCTTCCATTCCTTAGACATGTCTCAAGGCCTTTACTGGCCGTACTGGGCTAAGGGGAGGCAGGGACGTTCACCCAGTGACACACTGGAGCTGGCTCTTACCAACTTGCAAGAACTAACTGTGCTCACCTCTTCCCCTCCACGTTCAATAATGTCACACTGGTAGCTTCACATCAGCCACAGTGGGAGGATTTACCCCTTGGACACTGGAATACACTACCAGTCAAGCCTCTTTTCTCTTCCAGAGAGCTGGTTGTTCAATATGTACCAGCACATCACTAAATCCATCCTCAGGAGTTCAAAATTCTGGGCTCTTCAAGAACTGGGATGACAGAGAGCTTAAAAGCACAAAATTTGGGCCAGACCCAGGTTCAAGTCTCAAGTCTGCTTCTTCGCGGATAATGTAAGCAGCCTCGGTGTGCCAACCTGCACAGTGGGCTAAAGATAGCATGGCCCCCAGAAGACGCATGTGAGGGTGAAATGAGGTGAAGCCCACTCAGCACGTGTGAGAGCTCACTCTCATTCAGACCCTACACACTCTTATCAGAGAGGGGACGACTTAGACAAGTGGGGGTTCTGCAAGCAGATGCAGCTTCCCACCTGAAGCACCTCTGGCTTCAAGCGCCTGGCTCAGCAGCTGAGGTTCTCAGGAGGATGTGGCCAGCACAGTGGTTTCATTACTGAGCGTTCGAAGCACTCTTTATTTTCAACCACCCCTCTGGGCTTTTGCTCAGGCTGTAACCCCTGCCAGGAATGCTCAGCCCCTATCCCTGGCTACCTCGCCTTCTTCAAAGTCCAGAGTAAACGCCACCTTCTCCATGACATACTTCCTGACACACCCTGATGGAGGCACGTGCTAAATCCACTCTGAGTGTGTCTGTCCCCACCTGGAGGGCAGTGACCAAGGCCTGACCCACGCCCAGCAAAGAGCAGGGACTGCCAAGCTGGCCAGGGAGCACACACTGACTTGGGACCCACAGACAAGAGTTCAAGTTCCAGCTCTCCCTTCAGTGACTATGTGAATCTGCCTTCTCTGGGCCTCAGTTTACTCATCAGTAAAACGGGGGTAACAACTCTGGCAAGTTCCAGGATTAAGCACCTGGGAATTGCGGGTCTGGCCTGGTCGATAAGTGACTGTGCTAATTATTTTGCTTAAAACATTCTTTGTTGGTAAAGCAGCAACTCATTGCTTAATTCCTGCAAATCATTCACCATTAATGGACAGCAAGCATTTATTGACTACCAACTGTATACATAGCCCCAGGCCAGTCTTAGAACACCAACAAGAACCACTTCCCAACCCAGAACACCCAGCAGGTGACAGAGGCTGCTGATGTCAACAATTCTGAGATGGTGAGTGCTGGCTGTATAGTCCTCTGTCTCCAAAAACCTCTTCCCTCCTTCCTTCAACCTGGGTGGGCCAAAGCCGCAACTGAGGGCAGAATGGAGGCTGTAGGGTAAGGCCTGGCCCTCCACGAGTGGCAGTGGACCCACAGGCCAGCGCTGTCCCATGACAAGGGATCAGAGGTGCTGCCCACACTTCACCCAGTGCCCTGGTGGCTCTGGCTCAGTAGTGGCTGATCTGCCATGCCCAGCCCCAGCCCAGCTCACCATTGCTGCAGTAGCCAGGAAACTGGGCCCATCACAGGCCCTCAGTGGGAAATTCCAGACCAGCTCTGCCATGTTCTACATGGTGGGCTGTGAGTAGTCTAGTTGAAGCCACTGGGCTCAGGGCTACAGGATAGGGTGAGCTGTTGGGTGGGCTCTAGCCTGAGGCTGGGGAATGGGCTTGGTACCTCCCCTGGCACTGCCCTTCACAGTTTACACAGAGATGTCCTGCTGTGCAGGCCCTGGTCCCCTCCCCTCCTCTACCTGCCTCCTGCTGTCCCTGTCCTGAGGCCTTTGCACCTGCCGATCCCTCTGCCTAAAAGGTTCTCCACCCCCTAGCCCTCAGCTGGGCTGCACTCATCCTTCCTCCTGCAGTGGTCATTTATTGAGCATCTACTATGTGCTAGGGTCTGTGCTATGTGCCGAAATACAGCAATGAAAAAAACCAAGGCTGGTCTCTGGTCTCTGACTTAGAGGAGTCAGGGGCTGCAGGGGCCCTATACCCCAGAGTGAGGCCCCCAACCCGCCTGTGTATTGAGGGGAGAGTTGTCTATGGAGAGTTTAGAAGCCTGGGGAGATGGCTGCCAGGTGAAAATGGGACAGGGAGGCAGGGCATTGGGAGGTTGAAGCAGGAGAATCACTTGAGCCCAGGCGTTCAAGACCAGCCTGGGCAACATAGTGAGGCCCTGTTGCTATGAAAAATAAAAATAAAAAATTAGCCAGATGTGGTGGTGTGCACCTGTGGTCCCAGGTACTTGGGAGGCTGAGCTGGGAGGATCGCTTGAACCAAGGAGATTGAGGCTGCAGTGAGTCATGATCGCATCACTGCACTCCAGCCTGGGTGACAGAACAAGACCCTGTCTCAAAAAAATAATAATTATTATCATAACAAACAGGATGGGGCAGGTGTGCAGGTGGAGGGACAACGTGAGCGAAGGCTGAGAGGGGGACCACAGGTGGTGTGTGAGAAGCACAGCATGGCGGTTGGGCTGGAGTGGGGGAAGTGAGGTGGGAAGTGTGGCAGGGGAACCTGAGGATCCCAGAGTGCCAGGTGTGACTTCTGTCCTGGAGGCAGTGGGAGCCATGGAGGGTGGTGAGCAGAGCAGGACCTGGGGAGAGGTGGAGAGGAGTAAAGGACAGGGAGGGGACCGTCAGGAGGCTTCTGTGCTGAGGAGCAGTGGGGACCCAGCGGAGGAAGAAGGCCTGGCTCACACAGGAGTGTGTGCAGCGTGTGCATGGGTATATGCCTATATTCCAGGAAGTCAGGCCAAACTAGCTGAAGGTCAGAAACCCAAAACACCAGAGCAGCATCCCCAGTCACATGGGAGTCAGGAGCCAGGAGCAGCCGAGCACATTCTCCCCAAAAACACGGATGTCAAAGGCAGAAAAGAAAAATCTGAAAAACTATCTTAGCAAAGAGGAGACATGATTCTGTGGCAGAAAAAAAGACATTAGGGAAAAATGTAGGAAGTCTAACTAAAGCTGGACTTTAGTTAATAATAAAATATCAGGCCAGATGCAGTGGCTCACACCCGTAATCACAGCATCGAGGCTGAGGCAGGAGGATCAATTGAGTCTAAGTTCAAGATTAGCCTGGGCAACATAGTAAGACCCCCATCTCTACAAAAAACAAACAAAAGGGCGGGCACGGTGGCTCACACCTGTAATCCCAGCACTTTGGGAGTCCAAGGCGGGCAGATCACCTGAGGTTGGGAGTTCGAGACCAGCCTGACCAACATGGAGAAACCCCATCTCTACTAAAAATACAAAATTAGCCGGGCGTGGTAGCGCACGCCTGTAATCCCAGCTGCTCCGGAGGCTGAGGCAGGAGACTCACTTCAACCCAGGAGGCGGAGGTTGCTGTGAGCTGAGATCGCGCCATTGTACTCCAGCCTGGGCAACAAGATTGAAACTCCGCCTCAAAACAAACAAACAAACAAAAATTAGCTAGATGTGGGAGACTGAGGCGGGAGGATCGATTGAGCCCAGGAGGTCAAGGCTGCAGTGAGCCGTGATTGTGCCACCGTACTAAAGCCTGGCTGACAGAGTGAGACTCTGCCTCTAAAATTATTTAAAATAATAATAATGTATCCATATTGTATTGGTTCATTAATTGCAACAAATGTCCCTCTGCCAGGGAAGAAATACAGACAGCAGCACCTGAGCAGGTGGCACCCAAGTGGTGACCTACGAACAGCATTAGCCATTGAGCACAGCTCCGCACACTCAAACCCTCATAGCCAGACCTTCTGGGCTGTGTGGCCAGTTCACAGATGGGGAACCTCAGGCTCCAGTGCATCTCCACCCGGCCCAGAATCTGGAGACAAAACACAGACGTCAATGGCAGAAAAGACCTACCCACGTGAAAAATGGGGGCGATGGCCAGGCTCACTCCTGTCATCCTAGCACTTTGGGAGGCCAAGGCAGGCGGATCACAAGGTCAGGAGTTCAAGACCAGCCTGACCAACAAGGCAAAACCCCATCTCTATTAAAAATACAAAAATTAGCCAGGTGTGGTGGCAGGTGCCTGTAGTCCCAGCTATTCAGGAGGCTGAGGCAGAAGGATTGCTTGAACCCGGGAGGCGGAGGTTGCAGTGAGCCAAGACTGAGTGCACTCCAGTCTGGGTGACGGAGCGAGACTCCATCTCAAAAAACAAAATGGGGAAGATGCCTGGCCCCACCAGGCTCCTGCAAAAGCCAAGTGCCGAGAAACCCAGCCATGCATCACCTCACTCCCCTCAGGCTGCAGAAAAAGTCCAGAGAGGGACAGACATTCTCCCAAGGTCACACAGGGAGTCACTGGCAGGCAGAGCCACCACCCCACCCCAGCCCAGGCCTCCTTCCGCCACATGGCAAAATGTTTGTGAGAAAAGATGAAAGGAGGCTGGGCTCTTGATCTGCCTGGCCTGATGAGAGGGCAGAGGGCAGCGGAAATCTGCAGCTAGAGCTCTGACCCACAGTCCGCAGGGGGCGAGAAACCCGCCGCACAGAGAGGAGACGTTGCAACAGGAGGACTGAAGGAATCATTTTAAAAATAACCACCACAGCTCACAGTCCTGCTGCATGGAGTTTCCTGAGCAGGGAATCGCTTCCAGGGCCTCTGGGTGTAGCATCTAGTTTATTCTTCACAAGCAACAAAGTAGGAGCTGTTGTTATCCCACCATACAGATGAGGAAACTGAGGCTCAGTGAGGTGACATGATGCAGTGAGGAAGGGCAGGACCTTGAATTCAAACCCAAGCAAAATTCAAGCCTTCCTGGCTGGGCACAGTGTCCTGTAATCCCAGCACTTTGGGAGGCCAAGGCAGGTGAATCACTTGAGGTCAGGAGTTCGAGACCAGCCTGGCCAACATGGTGAAACCCCGTCGCTACTAAAAATACAGAAAATAGCCGAGTGTGGTGGCAGGTACCTGTAATCCCACCTACTCGAAAGCCTGAGGCAGGAGAATTGCCTGTACCTGGGTTGTAGTGAGCCAAGATCACTCCCCACTGCACGCCAGCCTGGGTGACAGAGTAAAACTCTATCTCAAAAAAAAAAAAAAATTTCAAGCCTTCCTGAGTCTGGAACTCAGGTGCTGTGGTTCTGTGCCACCCGGGTCTGTGGACCTCGAAGCTCACATATTTCACATCCAAGACGGAGAGGCCAGATCCACCGGGGCCCGACAGGGAACCACTGCTGCCCCTCTGAGCACTGGCCTCCGCCTCAGTGGAATGTCTCCATCTTCCACATTTCCTAGGCATTGGGAAGATGGAATGTAGCAATGTTTTATGGGAGAACTTTGAAAAGTAGATAGAAGAAAAAATGTTCACATTATACTCCACCCTCAAGGAGGGGGAGCATGACTCCCCAGTCCCTAGGTGTGGGCTGTGCTTGGTGGCTCCCTTCCAAAGAGTTCAGTGTGGAAAGAGGGGAGGGGGGTGGTGCCTTTAAAATGGAGGAAACTTACAAACGCTATCTCAGCCAGGTGATCAAAGCCACAGTCAGGAGTGATCGGGCCTGCTGATAACATGTGCCCTTGATATAATGTGATGAGAAAGGCATTTTACCTCTGTGGTCTTTCTCCTCAGAACCAGAACCCCAGTCTAGCCATGAGAAAAGCATAAGACAGATTCCAATAGAGGGACATTCTACAGAACACCAGAATAGGACAGGCACTGTGGCTCATGTCTATCATCCCAGCACTTTGGGAGGCCAAGGCAGGACGACAGCTTGAGGCCAGGAGTTCAAGACCAACCTGGGTGACATGGTGAGACCCTATCTCTACCAAATATATATATATATATATATATTTTTTTTTTTTTTTTTTTTTAATTAGCTGGGCATGGTGGCACATGCTTGTAGTCCCAGCTACTCAGGAGGCCAAGGTGGGAGGATTGCTTGAGGCTGGGAGGTGTAGGCTGCAGTGAGCTATGATTGTGCCACTGTACTGCAGCCTGGGTGACAGAGTGAGACTCTGTCTAAAAAAAAACAAAAAAAGAACACCTAACTAGTACTCCTCAAAACTGTCAGGGCCATCAAAAACCGGAAAGTCTGAGAAACTGTCTAAGCCAAGAGGAGAACAGAAAAAGGACAGTAGGAGCCAGCCGTTGTGGCTCACATCTGTAATCCCACCACTTCAGGAGGCCAAGGCGGGCAGAACACCTGAGGTGAGGCGTTTGAGACTAGCCTGGCCAACATGGGGAAACCCTGTCTCCACTAAAAATACAAAAATTAGCCAGGTGGGGTGGTGCCTGCCTATAATCCCAGCTACCCAGGAGACTAAGGCAGGAGAATCGCTGGAACCCGGGGGCAGAGGCTGCAGTGAGCTAAGATCACGCCACTGCACTCCAGCCTGGGCTACAGATTGAGACTCTGAGTCAAAGAAAAAAAAAAAGGACATTGTGGGGAAAAACTAAGGATATCCATATCAAATATGGACTTTAGTTAATAATAATGTATCAATATTGGTTCATTGGTTCATTAATTATAACAAATGTACTATACCATCATGGATATTAATAATAAGGGATTCCCTAGCAAGCCCACTTGAGAAAAAAATTTAATATAACAATTATAATAAGGGAAATTGAGTGTTGGGTATGTGCCATATTCTAGAGCAAAAGACTGAATTTTAGGACAGGGAGGAAGCTAAGACAGTTGTCTGTAAACATTTCCTTCTAAACTCGGGGAAGCTTAGGTCCAGAGAATGGAAGTGACTTGCCCAAGGTCAAACTGCAAGTTTATGACAGAGCCTGGACTAAGAACAAGTTTTCTCAATGTCACAAGAATTTAGTAACAGCCTACTGTATACAAGCCATCAGCCTAGGTCCTCATCATGGTGAAGGCTGGTGGGGAGGTTCAAAGAACTGTCCATGGGTTGACCGGGCACGGTGGCTCACACATCTGTAATCCCAGCACTTTGGGAGGCCAAGGCAGGCAGATCACAAGATCAAGAGATGGAGACCATCCTGGCCAACATGGTGAAACCCGTCTCTACTAAAAATACAAAAATTAGCCAGGTGTGGTGGTGCGTGCCTGTAGTCCCAGCTACTAGAGAGGCTGAGGCAAGAGAATCACCTGAATCCAGGAGGCAGAGGTTACAGTGAGCCAAGATCACGCCACTGCACTCCAGCCTGGTGACGGAGTGAGACTCTGTCTAAAAAAACAAACAAACAAAAAGGATTTCTCCATGGGTCAACACCTCTCCAGGGCCAGGTCTCCAGAGACACAGGCTCCGCCCTTTCAAGGCTCCAAGCCAGGAGACAAAACAGACCCTGAAACACCATGAGTAGGAGGGTCCAGAGAGCCACACACTTTAGTGTCCAGGAGACCCAGCCCCACTGCCTGCAACCCTGCATCGTCCCTGGGCCTCGCTGAGCTGCTCAGTAAAATGGAGCTGAGGATGGTGCCAACTGTCAGTGATGCTAAGAGGTACGACAAGAAGCTGAAATGTAAGACCCTGCACATTGCAGACACTCACTAAACAGGGATTCTTTTTCTTTTTAAGTGTGTTCTGAGTGCTACAGGAGTTCGGGGGTGGGGAACATTTGTCAGTTTGCCTTGATGGGGGATTCTCAGAGTTTACCAACTGAGGAACACTTAGACTGAGTCTTGGCTGGGTGCAGTGGCTCATGCCTGCCATCCCAACATTTTGGGGCAGGAGGATCGCTTGAGCCCAGGAGTTTGAGACCAGCCTGGGCAACCTAGTGAGGCCCTGTAAGTACAAAAATGATTAAAAATCAGCCAGGCATGGTGGGTGTGCCTGTAGTCCCAGCTACTCAGGAGGTTGAAGCAGGAGGATCATTTGAGCACAGGAGTTCGAGGCTGCAGTGAGCCATGATTGTGCCACTACACTCCAGCCTGGGCAGCAAAGCAAGATCCTGTCTCTAAAATAAAAAAATAAAATAGCTTGGGTCCTGAAGGATGGAAAGGAGTTTGCCACACAGGAAGGATGTGTGGAGGCTACAGTTCCAGCTTTCAGATCTCACAGTCTGGTCCCAGAGAGGGAGACACGTCAAGCCACTCTCCCAGGGGATTCCCACCCAACAGGACTTCCCCGTTTCCTGGCCTGGATGGCTCCTTCCTGGCCTCCCTGGGCTCTGAGGTTCACCAGTGCCTGAGCCAAGGGCACAGGCGGCAAGGGAGGGGCAGGGGAGGGGCAGGCGTGGGGGCAGTCACCAGGGCTGAAGAAACCCAGGGCTCGTCTAGAAGGGAAACCAAACCTTGCCTCCCACTCACCAGCTGAGTGTCACTTGTACAACTTCCTCCTTCTGTTCCTGTTCAGGAATTACCCAGGCAGGGCTCTGTGGTGGGGCTGGGGGACAGGGACTGCCCCAAAGATGGAGCCTGGAGCCTCCTTAGTCTGCTCCAGCCACTCCCAGACTCACTCTCTCTGGCTGGTTGGCCTGCTCCCAGACCCATTTCTTCCCTCGGCAGGCCAGCTTTCCTCCCTCCCCCACACACCTGCCCATGCAGAGCCACCGTCTCCTCTCTGCTGGTCCAAACTCCATTCCCCCATGGACCAACCCTGATCCCTCCTGGAGGTCTTCCACAGAGACCCCTCCCAGTCTTGGCTTCCTTATCATCTTTATCCATCCAGGCCCGTATGTCAGACCCTGTGCTAGAGCTGGGGACAGATACAGCAGTGAGTGACCAACACTGGCACAGTCCCTGCCCTTTGGAGCTTGGGGCTCTAATCCCTCCATCCCATGTGTCCTGCATGCTTCATCCACACCCCGGCGGGGAATTAAAAGCCAGGACCGCAGTCCTGTGCAGCCTCTCAACAGTGTGACCTTGGGCAAGACCCTTCCCCTCCCTGGCCGGTGTGAATTCCGTAGCTGCTAAGGGAGGCGGTGCGATGTCCAGCAGGCAGGCAAGAGGGACGGTGAGGACCGCTCCCCAACCCAGCCTGCCCCAACATCATGCCCTCCAAATAAAGTTTCCCTCCAAGTGAAACTGGTAAAATGCACACACTGGGCTCTGACTTAACAGAATTTTTTGCAGAAACAAATATGGGGGGTCAGGGGAGGGACCTGCCAGGTGGCTGAACATCACGGTTCAGAGCAGACTTGGGTTTGAATCCTGCCTCGATAGCTATGCGGCCTTGTAAGTCGTTAACCCTGACTCTCACTTCTCTCTTTGGTAAAATGAGGATACTTGTGCACACCTCATATGGCTGTGCTGTGTAAAGATACACATGCTAGATAGTAAATGCATGTTATTATTATTTCGGGTGCAGCCAGCCTAAGATTCCATTAATAAAGTGGATAACTATGACAGCCTTAAAATTAATAATGGAGATCCATATAATTTTTTTTCTTCTTTAGTTATTTTGAGAAAAGGTCTCACTCTGTCGCCTAGGCTGGAGTGCACTGGCACAATCATGGCTCACTGCAGCCTCAACCTTCAGGGCTCAAGAGATCCTCCCACCTCAGCCTCTGAATAGCTGGGAATACAGGCACACACGATCATGCACAGATAAAGATTCATGTATTTTGACATGGAAAGAAATATTGTATGTCTTTTTAAAAAGTGGTCACAGAACGAATGGAACAAACACTTCCATGACCCCAGCAGCTGTCCTGGGGGTGGGGCATCGCAGATTAGCTTAGCGATTTCTTTCCTTTGTGCTTATCTTTATTTTTTAAATTTTCTTTTCTTTTTTCTTCTTGAGATGGAGTTTTGCTCATGTCTCCCAGGGAGTGCAATGGCATGATTCGGCTCACTGCAGCCTCCTCCCGGGTTCAAGCCTTTCTCCTGCCTCAGCCTCCCAAGTAGCTGGGATTACAGGCATGTGCCACCATGTCTGGCTAATTTTTTTGTATTTTTAGGACAGATAGGGTTTTGACATGTTGGTCAGGCTGGTCTCGAACTCCTGACCTCAGGTGATCCGCCCGCCTTGGCTTCCCAAAGTGCTGGGATTATAGGAGTGAGCCACTGCGCCTGGCCATTTTTTTTTTTTTTTTTTAATTTTCTACAGTGAGCTAATGTTGCTCAGGCAATAGAAAATAGCTTACGTAGAATATGTTCTAACCCAATGCAAAGAAACTAAGAACCTTGAAAGAAGATTTAACGAAATGCTAACAAGAATGGACAACTTAGAGAAGAATATAAGTGAATTGATGGAGCTGAAAAACACAACACGAGAACTTCGCGAAGC
>CAUYQU010090469.1:0-11402 GCA_963574635.1 Cheracebus regulus
TCATGTTGTGTTTTTCAGCTCCATCAATTCACTTGTATTCCTCTCTAAGTTGTCCATTCTCATTAGCATTTCATTAAATCTTCTTTCAAGGTTCTTAGTTTCTTTGCATTGGGTTAGAACATGTTCTTTTAGTTCACAGAAATTTGTTATTATCCACCTTCTGAAGTCTGATTTTGTCAGTTCGTCACAGTCATCCTCCATCACGCCTTGTTCTCTTGCTGATGGGGAGCTGCAATCCCCTGTAGGAGGAGAGGCATTCTGATTTCGGGTGTTCTCAGCCTTTTTGCACTGGTTTCTTCCCATTTTTCTGGATTTATCCACCTGTCGTCTTTGTAATTGCCATCTTTCAGATTGGGTCTCTGAGTGGACCTCCGGCTTGTTGGTTATGAAGTTTTCTGTTTCTTAGTTTTCCTTCGGCGGATGCCTGTCCCCCACAGAGCTGGGCCTTCCTGGGTTCAGCTGTGCTTGCTGTGAAACTCTCAGTCCTCAGTGCTTCCAATTGCTGATCTCCTTGTGGGAATGGGACCAGCCGAGCCCATCCATCCGTATAGTCCGCACTGAGAAGCGCTGCGCTGGGGCACCCACAAAACAGCCACGCCGGCCAAAAGAGTCTCGCTGGTGACCCTTGTGGCTCCTCTGCTGGGAATTTCCTGGTCTGTGGGCAACAAAAATTCGTCAGAAAGTGCAGTATCCACTTGTTCTCTGTGCTTTCACTGGGAGCTACATTCCTGAGCTGTTGCTAATCGGCCATCTTGGATCTCTCTCCTGTAACTTGATTCTAATAAAAATTATCTGGTTCACATCACCAATGATATTCATGCTGACAAATCCAAAGGACATTTTTCTGACTTCAAATTACTGAACCTCTCAGCAACTTTTAAATGCTGCTCACTTCACTCCATTAAAAAATTATTGAGATAAGAACACTTATCAGGATATTTACCCTCTTAACAATTTTTAAGTGTACATGTGTTATTGTCTACTACAGGTGCAATGTTTTACAGCAGATCTCTAGAGCTTATTTATCTTATTAAACTGAAAGTTACGCTCATTGATAAGTAACTTCCCATTTCTCTTTTCCCCCAAACTCTGGCAACCCCCATTCCGTTCTTTGATTCTATGACTATTTTAGATACCTCTGATAAGTGAAATTATGGAGTATTTGGCTCCCTGAGACTGGCTTATTTCAATTAGTATAATGTTTCCATGGTTCATCTCTGTTGTCTTATATTTTAGTTTTTTAAAAGCTGAATATGCATATACTTCCTTTCTTTATCCGTTCATTTGTCAATGGACATTTAGTTTGCTTGTCTATATTGGCTATTGTGAATAGTGCTGAAGGGAAATAGGCGTGCTTACATATCTTCAAAATCCTGATTTTAATTATTTTAGCTAAATACTCAGAATAGGATTGTTGGGTCATATGATAGTTCTTTTTTTAATGTTTAGAAGTATTTTCATAGTGTTTTTAATAGTGGTTGCACTATTTTGCATTCCCACCATCAGTGTTTAAGGAGTCCAATTTTTTCACATCCTTTCCAAAATTTCTTATTTTTTGTGATTTTTCTTTTAAATAGTAGCCATCCTGACAGATGTGAGGTATTATCTCATTGTGCTTTTGATTTGCATTTTCATCACTACTAGTGACATTAAGCATATTGGGGGCATTTGCATGTCTTCTTCAGAGAGATGCCTATTAGAATATTTAGCTCAGTTTTGGAGTCTGCCAAGATGGCCAAATAGGAACAGCTCTGGATAGCAGTTCCCAGTGAGAGAAATGCAGAAGGCAAGTGATCTCTGCATTTCCAACCGAGATACATGTTCATCTCAATGAAACTGGTTGGACAGTGAGTGTAGCCCAAGGAGGACAAACCGAGGCAGGCTGGGGCACTGCCTCACCTGGGAAGTGCAACTGGCTGGAGAACCCCCCTCCTACCTAATGGAGGCCATCAGAGACTTTTTCCAGCTATTCTGGCACTCTGGTTTAGATACTGTGCTTCTCCCATGGTCTTCACAGCCCACACACCAGGAGATTTCCACCAGGCCAACAAGTGTCATGGGTTTCCAGCACAAATCTGAGCAGCCATTTCAATCAGTGCTGTGGGTTTTCAGCACAAATCTGGGTGGCCATTTTGGCTGGCTCCTGGAACACCTGCAAGACCAGAGCCTCCCACTGCCCTGAAATAAGTGGAGCTTAAGATAGGGAGCCAAATGATCTGGCTCAGTGGGCTCCACCCCCACAAAGACCAGCAAGCTGAAACCCTTTGGCTTGAGATTTTCACAGCCAGCACAGCAGTTTGTGCCCCACCTGGGACAGTCAAGCTTGGTGGGAGGAAGGGCATCTGCCATTGCTGAGACAATCTAACCTTACCTGTGTAAACAAAAGCATGAGGAAGTGTACACAGCATGTGGATGGAGCCCATGGCAGCTCAGCAGTCCCTCTGCAGGCAGACTGTGACTAGACTCCCTCTTTGCCAGGCAGAGCATCTCTGAGTAAAAGCAGCAGCACATTAGGTATTTGTAAATAAAACCCCACTTCCCTAGGACAGAGCACCTGGGAAAAGGTGCAGTTGTGAGTTCTACTGCACTAGACATAATTGTCCCTTCCCAGCAGTTCTAAAGGGACCAACGGAGCTCCCAGCACAGCACTTGAGCTCTGATAAGGGACACACTGCCTCCTCAAGTGGCTCCCTGACCAACGTATAAAAACACCTCATAAAGGAGAGCTCTGGCTGGCATCTGGTGGGTACCTTACTGAGACAAAGCTACCAGAGGAAGGAACAGGCAGCAATCCTTTCTGTGCTCCAGTCCCTGTGGGTGATTATCAAGCAAGCAGGGTCTGGAGTGGACCTCCAGCAGTCCTGCAGCAGAGGGGCCTGTTAGAAGGAAAACTAAAAAACAGAAAGAAATAGGTTTAACATCAACAGAAAGAATGTCCACTAAGAGACCCATCCAAAAGTCACCAACGTGAAAGCCCATACAGAGATAAATCCAGGAAGATGGAAAGAACCAGCACAAAGAGGTTGAAATCACAAAGACCAGAACACCTCTTCTCCTCCAAGGAATCACGACTTCTCACCAGCAAGGGAACAAAACTGGATGGAGAATGAGATTGACAAATTGACAGAAGCAGGCTTCAGAAGGTGGGTAATAACAAAATTCTCTGAGCCAAAGAAAAACATGTTCTAACCCAATGCAAAGAAACTAAGAATCTTGAAAAAAGGTTAGATGAATTGCTAACTAAAATAACCAGCTTGGAGAATAATATAAATGACTTGACTGAGCTGAAAAATACAGCACAAGAACTTTGTAAAGCATACACAAGTTTCAATAGCCAAATAGATCAAGCAGAAGAAAGGATGTCAGATATTGAAGATCAACTCAATGAAATAAAATGAGAAGGGAATATTAGAGAAAAAAGAGTGGAAAGAAATGAACAAAGCCTCCAAGAAATATGGGATTATGTGAAAAGACATAATCTATGTTTGATAGGTGTACCTGAATGTGACAGAGAGAATGAATCCAAGCTGGAAAATACTCTTCAGGATATTATCCAGAAAAACTTCCCCAACCTAGCATGGCAGGTCAATATTCAAGTTCAGGAAATACAGAGAACACCACAAAGATACTCCTCAAGAAGAGTAACCCCAAGGCACATAATCGTCAGATTCACCAGAGTTGAAATGAAGGAGAAAATACTAAGGGCAGCCAGAGAGAAAGGTCGGGTTACCCACAAAGGAAAGCCCATCAGACTCACAGTGGGTCTCTTGGCAGAAACCTTACAAGCCAGAAGAGAGTGGGGGCCAATTTTCAACACCCTTAAAGAAAAGAACTTTCAACCTAGAATTTTAGATCCAGCCAAAATAAGCATCATAAGTGAAGGAGAAAGAAAATCCTTTATGGACAAGCAATTGCTGAGAGATGTCATCACCATCAGGCTTGCCTTACAAGAGCTCCGGAAGGAGGTACTAAACATGGGAAGGTACAACCAGCACCAGTCACTCCAAAAACACACCAAATGGTAAAGACCATTGACACAATGAAAAAACAACATCAGCTAACAGGCAAAACAACCAGGTAGTATCAAAATGGCAGGATCAAATTAACACATAACAATATTAATCTTAAATGTGAATAGGCTAAATACCCCAATCATAAGACACAAACTGGCAAATTGAATAAAAAGTCAAGAACCATCAGTGTGCTGTATTCAGAAGACCCATCTCACATGCAAAGACACACAAAGTCTCAAAATAAAGGGATGGAAGAAGACTTACCAAGCAAATGGAGAACAGCAACAAAAAAACCCCAGGGATTACAATCCTATTCTCTGACAAAACAGACTTTAAACCAACAAAAATCAAAAGAATGGAAATCCTAACAACCAGTAGCTCAGACCACAGTGCAATCAAATTAGAACTCAGGATTAGGAGACTCACTCAAAATCACACAACTACATAGAAACTGAACAATCTGCTCCTGAATGACTACTGGATAAATAACAAAATGAAGGCAGAAATAAAGATGTTCTTCGAAACCAGTGAGAATGAAGACACAATGTACCAGAATCTCTGGGACACACTTAAAGCAATGTCTAGAAGGAAATTTATAGCACTAAATGCCCACATGAGAAGTGAGGAAATATCTAAAATTGATGCCCTATCGTCACAATGATAAAAGCTAGAGGAGCAAAATCAAACAAATTCAAAAGCCAGCAGAAGACAAGAAATAACTAAGATCAGAGCAGAACTGAAGGAGATAGAGATACACACACACACAAAGAAAAACTTCAAAAAATCAATAAATCCAGGAGCTGGATTTTTGAAAAGATCAACAAAATAGATAGATCACTAGCCAGACTAATAAAAAAGAAAAGAGAGGAGAATTGAGTAGATGCAATAAAAAATGATAAAGGGGATATCATCACCGATTCCACAGAAATACAAACTACCATCAGAGATTACTGCAAAAAACTCTATGCACATAGAACAGTAAACCTGGAAGAAATGGGTAAATTCCTGGACACTTACATCCTCCCAAGACTAAACCAGGAAGAAGTTGAAACCCTAAAGAGACCAATAACAAGGTCTGAAGCTGAGGCAGCAATAAATAGCCTACGAACCAAAAAAAGTCCCGGTCCAGATGGGTTCACAGCTGAATTCTAAGAGACATACAAAGAGGAGCTGATACCAATAATTATGAAACTATTCCAAACAATACAAAAAGAAGGAATCCTTCTCAAATCATTTTATGGACCAACATCATCCCAATACCAAAACCTGGCAGAGACAGAACTAAAAGAAAATTTCAGGACAATATCCATGATGAGCATCGATGCAAAAATCTTCAATAAAATACTGGCAAACAAATGCAGCAGCATGTCAAAAAGCTTATCCCTAACGATCAAGTAGGCTTCATCCCGGGGATGCAAGGCTGGTTCAACATACACAAATCTATAAATGTAATCCATCACATAGACAGAACCAAAGACAAAGCCATGATTATCTCAATAGATGCAGCAAAGGCCTTCGACAAAATTCAGCAGTGCTTTGTGCTAAAAACTCTCAATAAACTAGGTATCGATGGAACATGTCTCAAAATAATAAAAGCTATTTATGACAAACCCACAGCCAATATCATACTGAATGGGCAAAAACTGGAAGCATTCCCTTTGAAAACTGGCACTAAACAAGGGTGTCCTCTCTCACCATTCCTATTCAACATTGTAATTGAAGTTCTAGCCACAGCAACAAGGCATGAAAAAGAAATAAAGGGTATTCAGTCTCAGTATACAAAATCAATGTGAAAAAATCACAAGCATTCCTATACACAAATAACAGACTTAAAGAGAGCCAAATCAAGAATGAACTGCCATTCACAATTGCTATAAAGAGAATAAAATACCTAGGAATACAACTAACAAAGGATGTAAAGGTCCTCTTCAAGGAGAACTACAAGCCATTGCTCAAGTAAATAAGAAAGGACACAAACAGATGGAAAAACATTCCATGCTCAATATCTTAAACTATACGGAAACAAAAAAGGAGCCCACATAGCCAAGACAATCCTAAGCAAAAAGAACAGAGGAGACATCACGCTTCCTGACTTCAAACTATACTACCAGGCTACAGTAATTAAAACAGCATGGTACTGGTACCAACACAGAGATATAAACCAATGGAAAAGAACAGAGGCCTTGAAGGTAATGACACACATCTACAACCATCTGATCTTTGACAAACCTGACAAAAACAAGCAATAGGGAAAGGATTCCCTGTTTAATAAATGGTGTTGGAAAAACTGGCTAGCTGTGTGGAGAAAGCTGAAACTGGACCACTTCCTTACACCTTACACAAAAACTAACTCCAGATGGATTAAAGATTTAAACATAAGACCTAACACCATAAAAACCCTAGAAGAAAATCTAGGTAATACCATTCAGGACATAGGCATAGGCAAGGACTTCATGACCAAATCACCAAAAGCAATGGCAACAAAAGCCAAAATAGACAAATGGGATCTCATTAAACTCCAGAGCTTCTGCATAGCATAAGAAACAATCATTAGAGTGAACTGGCAACCAATAGAATGGGAAAAAATTCTTGCAATCTACCCATCTGACAAAGGGCTAATATCTAGAATCTACAAAGAACTGAAACAAATGTACAAGAAAAAAAAACCAACCCTATCAAAAAGTGGGGGAAGAATCTGAACAGACACATTTCAAAAGAAGACATTTATGCTGCCAGCAAACATATGAAAAAATGCTGATCATCACTGGTCATTAGAGAAATGCAAATCAAAACCACATTGAGATACTATCTCACACCTGTTAGAATGGTGATTATTTTAAAAAATCTGGAGACAACAGATGCTGGAAAGGATGTGAAGAAATAGGAATGCTTTTACAGTGTTATTGGGAGTTTAACTTAGTTCAACCATTGTGGAAGACAGTGTGGTGATTCCTCAAGGATCTAGAACTAGAAATATCATTTGACCCAGCAATCCCATTACTGGATATATATTCAAAGGATAACAAATTGTTCTATTATAAAGACACACGCATACATATGTTCATTGTGGCACTGTTTACAATAACAAAGACCTGGAACCAACCCAAATGCCCATCAGTGATAGACTGGATAAAGAAAATGTGGCACATATACACCATGGAATACTGTGCAGTCATAAAAAGGATGAGTTCATGTCCTTTGCAGGGATATGGATGAAGCTGGAAACCATCATTCTCAGAAAACTGACACAAAAACAGAAAACCAAACACCACATGTTTTCACTTATCATTGGGTGTTTAACAACACACTGGGGTCTGTTGGAAGTGGGGTTCTTGGGGAAAGATTTTGGGAGTTGGGGAGGTTGAGGAGGGACAACATCGGGGAAATAATGTAGGTGACGTGGGGATAGAAGCAGCACACCATGGCATGTGTATACCTATGTAACAATCCTGCAAGATCTGCATATGTACCCGAGAACTTAAAGTATTATATATATATATATATATATATATATATAATACTAAATATTATATATAAATAATATTTAGCCCATTTTTAAACTGAGTTATTAATATTATTATTTTAATACTGAATTGTAGAAGTGCCTTATGTATATTGGAGATTAACTGCTTATTAGATATTTAGTTTGGAAACATTTTTCCCCATTCTATAAATTGCCTTTTTACTTTTCTGTGTTTTTTTTTTTTGCTGTTCAGAAGCATTTTAGTTTGATGTATTCTCAGTTGTTTATTTTTGTTTTTGTTGCCTGTGCTTTTGATGTCATATCCATAAAATCATTGCTAAGACCAATGTCATGAAGAATTCCCCGTTTTCTTCTAGGAGTTTTGCAGTATCAGATTCTATGCTTACATCATTAATCCGTTTTGAGTTAATTTTTGTGTATACTGCAAGATAAGGGTCTATTTTTTTTCTTTTTAAAGGAACAATTGACAAAATTGTATATATTTCCAGTGCACAACATGATATTTTTATATGTGTACACATTTTGAAATGATTAAATCAAGCAAATTAACAGATTCATCTTCTGACTTACTTTTTTTTGTGCTAATACTTAAAATCTAATCTCTTAGTTATTTTCACATACTGTATACAATACATTATTATTTGCTACCATCTCCATGCTGTACAATGTATCTCTAGAACTTATTCATCTTGTCTAACTGAAACTTTTTACTCTTTAATCAACATCTCTTCATTACCCTCCCATGCTCCAGCCCCTGAAAACCACCATTCTACTCTCTGTTTCTATGTTTTACTTTCTTAGTTTCCACATATAAGTGAGATCATGAGATATTTGTCTTTCTGTGCTTGGCTTATTTCACTTAGCATAATGTCCTCCATGTTTATCCATATTGTTACAGATAATAGGATTTCTTTGTCTTTTAGACTGAAAAGTATTCCATATTCCATATATATGTGTGTGTGTGCATATATGTATGTACATATATATATATATACAGACATATACATATATATACACACATATACATACACATATATGTGTGTATATATATATATATATAGCAAATTTTATCTATTAAAGAACACTTAGGTTGATTTCATATCTTGAGTATTGTAAATAATGCTGCAACAAACATGAAATTGAAGATAGCTCTCCAACATACTGATCTTATTTATTTCAGATATATACCCAGTAGTAGGATAGCTTGATCATATTGTAGTTCTATTTTTGATTTATTGAGGAATCTTCATACTATGTTTCATAATGGCTGTACTAGCTAGATTTATGGTTTTGTATATGCATATCCAGTTTTTTACATGACAATTGTTGAAGTGACTATCATTTTCCCATTGTGTATTCTTAACACTTTTGTTGAAGATCAGTTGACCATATATGTGTGGAGTTATTTCTGGGCACTCTATTCTTTTTTATTGATCTATAAGCTTATCTTTATGCTAGTATCATACTGTCTTAATTACTGTCAATTTATAATATATTTTGATATCAGGAGCAAACACTTCCAAACTCACTTTATGAGGTCATTACTGTTGTACCAAAGCCAGTCAAAACAATGCAAGAGAAGAAACTATAGGTCAATATCTTTGATGAATTTAAATATAAGAATCCTCAATCAAACACTAGTAAATTGAATCTAATGGCACAGTAAAAGAATAATACACCATGGTGAAGTAGGATTGATTTCTAGGATGCAAGAATGATTCAACATATCAAAATCAATTAATGTAATATGTCACATCTGGCGACTATCACATCAAGTCCCTGTTCAGGTGCCAGCTGTGATGAGTATCACATTGGGTTCACCACCTGAGACCTCAATCACATCAGGGTCACCACCTGAGATGTTGATCACCAAATGAGGAGGTCTGTCCTGCAGACCCTGACTCAACAACGGATGAAAGAATGCACTTTTGCACCCAGTCCAGTGATTTTGAGTGGTCTAGGGATGGTCAACAACTGCTTTCAGAGGGTGATTGCAGCTAACCAACCACAACTCCCTGTACCTTCTCACATTTATTCAGTATAGATTTAATAACAGAGGTTCTAAGTCAAGGTGCTTTGGATAATTAACATGGTTAAAAAAGTGGTTTTAAGAATGATAAAAGCTTTTGGTTCTGGGGCCTAGAGTAAACATCATTAATGGGTAATGACCTCCTCCTCTTTGACCTCCCACTGAGAGGACCATCCAGCACAAAGTTTGTATGAGTAAACAGAGTAGAGACAAACAGATGTGGAGTAAACAGACTTAACTGGGGAAGCTTTATTGTTCCTTTTACTCTATAACTTAAAATTCTAATGTAATAAATTTGCTGCCTTCAGCCCATTTCAATAAGACCTTTTGGCCTTCCAAAGGGTTGGAGACTACAGTCCTATGACTTTTCCTAATATTTTCCTAATATTTTGCCAGCCACCTTAAGTGAATTCCCACAGCCACATTAACAGAATAAATGTTAAAAACCACGTGATCATGTCAATAGATTAAAAAAAAACTTTTGACAAAATTCAACATCATTTTATGATAGAAACTAAACAAAATAGAAACAGAAAGAATTAATTTAACATAATATAGACAATATATTTAAAGCCCATAGTTAACATCATATTCAATGATGAAAAACTGAAAGCTCTAAGATCAGAAACAAGACAAGGATTTCCACTCTCACCTATTCTATTCAACCTACTACTGAAAGTCTTTGCCAGAGCAATTCAGCCATAAAAACAAATGGAAGCCATCCAAATAAGAAAGGAAGAGATAAAATTATCTTCACTGATGACATAACTTTATATTGAAAATGCTTTAAAGACTCTACAGACAAATTATTTGGACTAATAAGTTAAATCAAGTTGCAGGACAAAAATTAACATACAAAAGTCATGTGTTTTTACACAATACTGACAAACTATCTGACAAGAAATTAGGAAAATAATCCCATTTATAATGGTACTAAAAATAATAAAATATTTAAGAATAAAATAAGAAGATGAAAGTCTTCTTTACTAAAAACTACAAAATATTGATGAAAAATTGAAGAGGATACAAACAAACAGAGACATCAATGTTTATGTGTTGGGAGACTTAATTTTTAAATGTCCATACTACCCACAGAGATCTACAGATTCAATATCATTACTGTCAAAATTCTAATAGTATTTCTTACAGAAATAAAAAAAAATCCATAATTTATACATAACTATAAAAGATTATAAATAGCAAAGATCAGTCTTGAGAAAGAACAACTCTACTCTTTTGAAAATCATTTTTTATTTTAGCTTCCGTGATGCTATGCTCTCTGCTTTTCTCCTACCTTCACATAGGTAGTGGGATATTTTCCTGGCTTCTTAAACTCCGGCCTTCTTTAGGGCACTCATTTGAGTTCACATATCCCTTCACCATCTCTCTCTAGTTAATGCTCTGTAGCTCCATTGCTTTAAATTTCATTCATATTCAAAGCTTACAAGTATATATCTCCAATATTGACCTTTACCTTGAGTTTCAGATTTGTATATCTAAATGCCCACACATTGTCCCAACATAGATGTCTCACAGATATGTCAAACACAAACTTGACCAACTTAAAACTCTTAAGTCTTACCCCGAAATCTATTCCTTGCAGTATTATTCATCACAGTAAAAACAATATTCACCAGTTTGCTCAAACAAACAAAAAATGTGGTCCTTGAATGCTCTCTTCCTCATCTTCCACATCCAGCCAATTAGAAGTTCCTGTCTGAAGTCCGGTAGTGTAATGGATGAACCTGGAAACCATCATTCTCAGCAAACTGACACAAGAACACAAAATCAAACACCGCATGTTCTCACTCATAGGCGGGTGTTGAACAATGAGAACACATGGACACAGGGAGGGGAGCACTATACGCTGGGGTGT
>CAUYQU010090470.1:0-61279 GCA_963574635.1 Cheracebus regulus
GAAAACAGGGTAGAAAAAGAACTAGTAAGTAGAAAACATACTCAGTGTAAGAAAGTGCTTTCTAATTGTCAGGGATATGGCCAGGAGCAGTGGCTCATGCCTGTAATTCCAGCACTTTGGGAGGCCGAGGCAGGTGGATCACCTTGGGTCAGGGGTTCGAGACCAGCCTGACCAACATGGTGAAACCCCATTCTACTAAAAGTACAAAAATTAGCTGGGCGTGGTGGCATGCGCCTATAATCTCAACTACTTGGGAGGCTGAGGCAGGAGAATTGCTTGAATCCGGGAGGCAGAGGTTGCAGTGAGCTAAGATCATGCCATTGCACTCCAGCATGGGGGATAGAGTGAGAATCTATCTCAAAAGAAATTGTCAGAGATAGAAAACACTTGAGTAGGTTGCTTTAGGAAGTAGTGAAAATTATGTCCCAGAAGGTTTTCACATTTATGTTGTATTATCACTGTGCAAGTACTGTATGGGGTAGGCAAGGAAGGCTTTTAAGGTTCAAATTGAGGTTTTATAAATTTTGAGGAATTTCAAGGTTATTAACTCATTTCAATTAGTAGGCAGATTAATTTAAGCCAAAGTTTTTTAAGTAAAACAGCACGAAGTATCTATAAAGCAAAGTTAAGTACGGTTCTTCCAATTCAGACATACAAATTCTGTACTCACTGAGGTATTGGAACTATTTGCATTAAATCTGGAATATTTCATCCAAAGTGAATCAAAACAACTAAATATTTTCTCATATTTATTTCTCCTATAGGATTTGCTCATGAGTAGTCACAGGGAATATTATTAAAACCTGAATCTGTGATTTCATCGTTTCACACACTCACAGAGGCAAAGTGGGAACTCAAAGTACAGCCTCCCAATTAAGAACACAGGCGTATGGTCAGAAAACACTGGCCCCAGATTCTGTTTATGCTGTTTGGCCAGGCAAGTAATGCTTGCTTTCTGAGCCTCACTTTCCTGCTCTATCAAGTGACCTTTATTCAAAGACTACTTAGAGAGCCAGGAGCTTGGGTTCCCAGACTCAGCTCTGCCACTAACTGGATGAGGGATCCTCAATGGGTCACTTTGTCTTTCTGGGGACCATCTGACATATCTATCAAATGGACTTACTAGTATATGCCCTGCATGCTTTATAGAGTAATTGTAAGAATCAGAAATGATTGATATTATAAAAACTATATCTATAGAGAAAAACATGAGTGTTTAAAATATAAAAATGTGTCTAATTTGTCTTTTATGCATTTAAATAACAGATAATACCAAATCTGTACCAGCTTTAATATAAATTGAAGTGGGCTCAAACAGCATTTTCTGCAAAGCTCCTTCAGCCCATCCTCATTCAACCTCTTTCCCATGGGTATTTGTTTCCTACGACTGCTGTAACCAATTATCACAAACTTAGTGACTTAAAACAACAAAAATTAATTCTCCCACAGTTCTGGAGGCCAGTAGTGCAAAATCAAAGTGTCAATAGGGTTGATTCCTTCTTGGGGCCTCAGAGGGAAAGTCCACTCCATGATTCTCTCCTAGCTTCTGGTGACCGCTGTCAATCCTTGATGTTCCTTGGCTCATGACAGCATCACTCCAATCTGTACCTTTGTTGTCACATGGTATTCTCCCTCTGTGTCTGTGTTTCTGCCTTCTCTTTCTATAAGGACACCAGTCACTGGAGTAGGGCCAACCTGAATCTAGTATGACCTCATCCCAACCAACTACATCTGCTAATTTCCAAGTAAGGCCATATCCCTAGGTTCCTGTTGGATACGAGTTTTGGGGAGACACTATTCAACACAGCATACTATCGGTGCCCCCAGTGTCTATTACACAGAGGAAAGAGACTGCGGAGACACTATCCAACACAGCAGAGCATCTGTGTGTCCAAAGTTTACTTCACAGAGCACTGTAGAAAAGAGGCTTCAGATTGTAGGTATTTTTTTTTAAATATATACAATGAGCTCATTCTATTGCATTATAACGATTTCTACTTTGTGCCCAATATTCTAGGGCATATTATCGGATGACACATTGTCTCCCAAGAAGCAAGAAGAGCTTTGACCTGAGAAGCAGTCTGAAAGCATCCACTAGGCAGGTGGGAACTCAGGCTTATATCTGAGTCTCAACTTAGCTCTCATCCTGATTGGGTTAGCCCAGAACTGAGGGGATTGTGTATCTCACATGATGAAGAGGCTACACCTGATAAACTACATTGTCAGGTTTCACATAATTTCATTTGAGTTTGTTGAATATGCTGTTTCTGTCTCAGGCATGCTACAGACAATGTCAGCTGCACATATGTCTATACATTGGAAAGGGCAGAGCCGCAGACATCTGAGACTAGATCAGTGGTAGCCCAGCAGTAAATTCTCATGGATTCCCAGGACAAAGGAAAATGTTTAGAAGAAGAGGTGTAGTTTGAACATCTAGCCACTTCTGCTTCCAGTTTTTTTACTCTCCAGTAAAAACCTTGAAATTTATGAATTTTTAAGCTTTTATTAATTAAGGCTGTAACTTTCATATGAAACATACACTCTTTAAGTCAATGTTTGTTTCATTTAATTGGGATAAAATCAGTCCTGTGAGCAGTATGTGTCACTGATGAAGCTGCTCACACCTCTAGATTTCAGCTTCTCCAAATAAAAAACAAATACTATTATCTGGCACTCGCCAGCAGGACTGAGTTAGAACACATTCAATGAAGGCTTTAAAATAAACACTGAATTTTTCAAAGGGAGGGTAAGGGCCAGGCCTCTTACTTACTTGGTGGATGTGAAAGAGCATTATTCCCTGAAAAGTCTACAGACTGGCAGTTGAAATCTCCTTCCTTCTCATTTACAAAATAAAATACAAATCATACTCTATTTGTACAAGGATTCTCTTCTCTTCAGAAAGTCTGGATACTAATTTCTAGTGAATATTAATGAGAAGATTTGTAGCAGAAACTATTATATTCACATTTGAAAATGTGAAGAAGACCTTTCCACTAACTTTCTGCTGACTTTATTGAAATTGTCCCATAAGTGACCAGCCTGGGGAGGAACTACAACCATCCCAAGGACCTCATTACAAGGACATCCTTGGTTAAAACTCAATAAAGAGGCAGCTTCAAAAGCACTTTTAGAGGTTTCTTCTTATAGAAAATATGAATTTCCTTGAGTGTACATTTAAATTAAATTAGAAGAAAATAAGCCTATTACTCTTAGACTTTTTTATTTTAAGCATTTTCATCAAAAAAGTGATGGCATGAAGCTATATTGGGACTATATATTTCAGCATTACTCAGGAAAATACACACAAGTATATACAGAAGCAATTTTATCTTATAGTGTAAGGATACTGAAAATTAGTTTCAGGCTATAATATAAAGGAAGAACACTGGAATGAACAATAAAAATTCTTTTTTTTTTTTTTTTTTTTGAGACGTAGTCTCACTCTGTCACCGGGCTGGAGTGCAGTGGTGTGATCTCTCCTCACTGCGACCTCTGCCTCCCAGGTTCAAGCAATTCTCCTGCCTCCGCCTCCTGAGTAACTGGGACTATAGACATGTGCCATCACACCTAGCTAATTTTTATATTTTTAGTAGAAACAGGTTTTCACCTTGTTAGCCAGAATGGTCTCGAACTCCTGACCTCAAGAATCTGCCTGCCTTGGCCTCCCAAAGTGCTGGAATTACAGGTGTGAGCCATTGTGCCCAACTTGAACAATAAGAGACCAGGATTGTGCCTGCTTCATCCTTCACTTGCTGGATTTATCTTTTGCCACTTTTTAAATCTGCAAATGAAGGGCTTGAATTGCAGGCTCTAGAATTCAAATTAAAAATTAAATTATATGCTTCTAATTTCTTTTAGTTTAATCACTACTCTAAAGTATAACATGCATACTTAATGTTTTACATTCTAACTAGAATTATTATTTTACCACTTCAAATGTAAGGTAGCATCCTTGCCACAGTGTATAAGGCTGGGGCTTGCTTGGGGAGAGAGAGGAAAAATACAACAGAAGATTCCCTACACTCTCTCTTTCAGCTACAGCTCTCCTTCCCATTCCTCAAACCAGGAACAGAATGTGTTTCCTTTGATTCTTTCTGGCTACACCAGTGCACAGTTCCAAGATGTGAGGCAACTTTGAATCTAAACTGTGAGTGTGCTCCCTCTACCTTAGCCAGAATCTTTCAGAAAGTCTTAATGCTCATTAATATGCAATACTCCTTCCTAAAAACAGTCACTTTCAAATAATTTGGCTGAGCTTCTCCTCGGTCCTTCTGTTAAGAGTTCCCGAATGGAAGGTGTGCAGGTGGACAAGATAATGTGCAGCTGCTTTCAGAGATTGCCTTCTGCCTTTTACCACTCTGACTGGCCAACACCCTCTAAAACACAAATGGTTAAAGGGAAGTCCCAGGATGCCAAACTAACTAATTGTAAGAGATCATGATCCTTTTAGCTTTTTTGAGCTTGCTTGCCCTTTATCTTCCTTGCTTTTCCAGAAATATCCTGATGCACTTTTCATACTTGGCAACATTCAACCAACATTTTATACTCAACTAACTAAAATGGCATTGCAAATACCAAATATCACAGGCCACTTTCCATCTTTTAAATAAAGTATACACCTAGATTTGATACAAGGAGGGGCTAGATTTAAGAGAGACATTTACCAAATTTACTGGAATACAGTAGAGAGGCACTTCCTTTTGCCTGAGAGGGTGGGTGAGAGAGAGCAGTGACTCTGCTCTTGAGATGCCTTCAGATGGATGCCAAGGGATAAATAAAAGCATTGCAAACAGAAACATCTCCTCTGTAAAATCAAGTGATTTTTATAACCTGAAATGGAGCCAGATTAATAAGATCTAAATGAGGCAGGGTGAGAAAATGCAATCCTTTCTATTCTGTGTTATAAAATAACTCTAAATTTAAAAAGCATTGCCATTGCCAAGTATCGCATTGCCATAAAATTCATGCCCATAGAATATTAAAATGCATTAAGTTCTACTTTTCAAAAATCATTTGTTTATTGATCAGTTAATTACATACGTTTGAAGTGCCAAGCAGGTATAAATAAGCAGGAAGGACCTGATGTGTCATTCATCACTAAGTCTAAAGGACTTAATTTTTAATGCTTACTGTAGTTGTGAAAAATAACTTGTAAGGAGGTTTGCACTATCAATATCTACCTGCTAGTTTTTTTTCTATTCCCTGAGAAGTCTTCAGTTGGCACAGAATCCTTGGGCATATAAAAATATTCAATCTTGGCCTTGAAGTTAAGTCCCAGCCTATTAAATGTTTCCCTGTGCATAGAATGACAGCAGGTGAGATGAAGACCAGGAGCCAGGAAATATTTAAGGTGCAGTTGACCTGTACACAGATGTCATCTGGACTGCACAATTGATAGCAAGTGAAAACTATATTAAAATAGCCATTTTGGTGACTCAAAAAATGACATTTTTTCTGTCATAGCAATATATATATATATATATATTTAAATAGACTTACATATGTTTATATATATTTCCATATATACTTCTCTATATATTTCTATATTATATATATTTATTAATATATATTTTCTATATTTCCATATATATTTCTATATATATGTAAAAGGATATGTGTGTATATATATATATATATATTTATTTATTTATTTATTTATATCTCAGCTCCCCATCAGCTCCTCAATCTCCCCATCCTTCCTTCTTTAACATTTGTAAAATGTGGCTAATTAGAGTACCCACTTCCCAAGGTTACTATGAGGATTAAGGCAGTTACTATATAAAAAGCATTTAGCCCCTGACATATAGAAAATGCTAAACATGTTCATTATTAGTATTATATACATAACAATGATATTAAAACTTTTTTTTGATAACCATTAATTGAATGCCTCTTGGTTTTATGAACAATACCGTGAACAGGACTGTTTTTATTCATGTGTAGAAACATGAGTTTCAAAGAGCTAAAGTAACATATTGAAGGTTATAAAGCTAATAAGGGATAAAACTAGGATCAAAACCATAAGGCTTAAACCCAATAAGTGTGAATGAGACCCCTACTCCGTGCTAACTCTTCTGCCTCAAGTCCAAAATAAAAAGGTCAGATGGGGCCCCAATCTGAGAACCTCAGAGCCTGTTGGAAGAGATGCAGATAAAGTAGTGCTGTTATAATGTGAAAAGTGTTACTCTCACCCATAATTATAATCATTACCTCAATACAATAATTCCCAAATTTTTATTTTTTTCTTGAGTCTTCATCTTTTACTCTAGACTCAAATTTCAATCTGCCCATTGGACCAAACTGGAAATTTTATTAACTTCAACATATCTTAAATATAATTAATCTTTTCTTTTCTATGAATATAACTATTTCTATGCTGTCTTCTTACCCAGATGCAAACCTTGGAGTCATATTTTTTAATCCACCTTTCTTTTTCGCTCTGTTCTGGTTGGTAAAATTATCAGTTAAAGCAACAATAACCTTTTCAATTGTACCAAAAATAAGGCATACTTAAGGATTTATTTGGCAAAATAGGTGGTAGATGTGTACATTGAAAACAAAACATTACTGACAAAAAAATAAAGAATATACAAATAAGCTGAGATATATACCTTATTCTAAAGTTAGAAGACTAAATAGTATCAAGATTCAAATTCTCCACAAATGCAATCCCAATCATAATCCCAACAAGCTTGTTTGTAAAAATTAACACAGGCACACCTCATTTGATTGTGCTTGGCTTTATTATGTTTCATGGATATTGCCATTTTCCAACAGCAAACGCTCACTTCATGTTTCAGTGGGATATTTTGGTAATTCCCACAGTATTTCAAGCGTTCTCATTATATTACATCTGTTACGGTGATTGTTATGATTATTGTGATTATAATGTTACGACTGTAATTGTTTTAAGGCATTCACATAAGAAGGACAACTTAACAAACGTTGCCTGTGATCTGACTGCCCTACTGACCCACTTGCTCCCTCTCCTTAGGCCTCCCTATTGCCTGAGATACAACAATATTGAAATTTGGTCAATTAATAACCTATAATGGCCTCTAAATGTTCAAGTGAAAGGAAGAGTAGCAGTTTTCTCAATTTAAATCAAAAGCTAGAAATGATTAAGCTGAGTGAGGAAGACACATTGAAAACTGAGATGGACCAAAAGATTGGTCTCTTGTGCCAAACAGTGAAAGGAAAAGTTCTTGAAAGCAGTTGAAAGTGTATTCCAATGAACACACAAATAATAGGAAAGTTGAACAGTCTTATTGTTGATAGAGAAAAAGTTTTAATGCTCTGGATAAAAGAGCAAACCAGCCACAACATTCCCTTAAGCCAAAGTCCCTAACTCTCTTCAATTTTATGAAGGTTAAAAGAGGTAAGGAAGCTGCAGAAGAAAAGTTTGGAGCTAGCAGAGGTTGGTTCATGAGGTTTAAGCAAAGAAACCAACTCCATAACATAAAAGTCCAAGGTGAAGCTGCAAGTGCTGATATAGAAGCTGCAATAAAGAAAGCTCAACATCATTTACCATTAGGCAAATGCAAATTAAAATCACGATGAAAAACTAGTTTGTATCTCTTTTAATTGTTAAAATTAAAAAGGCTAATCATACCAAGTGTTGGTGAGAATGTAGAGCAACTAAAACACTCCTACATTGCTGAAGTTAAAAAAAAAAAACAACAACATGTTTGGAAACAGTTTGGCAATTTCTTTAAAAGCTCAATGTATATTTCTAATTTCTTTCAAAGCTCAATGTATCTTTCTAACATATGGTGCAGCTATTCTTTCATATGAACTTACTCAAGAGAAGTAGAAGTTTGCCCTAAGGGACAAGAACACTCCATCTCCTCTTACTTGGGTTACTCAGCCCCCTAGGCAGCCACTGACAGAACCAAAGCCTCCATGGATCCAGGTGGATCAGATGTGGGTGTTTGAGCCTCTGCAACTTCTGTCTCAGCAAGCCTAACGGCCCTTTCCTCCAGGAAGGCTGAGACAGACTATCAGTGTTGCTAGAAAATGAAGAGGGAGTAGCAAATGGGCTCTAGAAACTGCAGGAAAGCCATTACTAAGGCTGATGTACCCATAAGAAAGGCAAGCAGTCAAGAACCAAGGGTAGAGTGGATATGAGCTGGCACACACACTGCATCTAGGAAACCTTGTGATGCTGCCTATTGATTGTGTCCTCTATCAAGCCAAGCAAAGCACATAGCTCTTAAGAGCTCAGGCTTTAGGCTTTGGACTTTGGGACAGACACATCTGAGTTTAGATTCCTGCTCTGATGTTTACTTCCTGTGTTGCCTCTGGCAAATAACTGATCTCTTAATTTCTTCATCTGTTTAAGGAAGATAATATCTTTTGTAGAGAGTTCTTCTGAGGCTCAACAGAAAGTATGTATGCAAAGCGTTTTGTACAGTTCCTAATGCATGGAAAATATTTCACAGTTACTGTTGTTGTTGCTAACAATCCAAATTTTCTCCACTTCACTGCTATTTTCCTGTGTATGCCATCATCAACTCTCATTTGAATTTATCACAACCACCTTTCAATGGATTTTTCTAATGCTAGGTTTTTCTCCCTAGTGCCTCCTTCTTAGTCTGTCAAAATAATCTTTTTAAAATGAAAATCTGATCTGCAACTTTCTAACTATTCAACATACTTCGTGAGGTTGAGGAGTATGTCTTGTTCAGCATTGTATTTTATTTTCTATGCTTAGTGAAATGTCTAATGAATAATAGGTGAACAAGTTTTGGGATGAATATATGAGTTAACAAAGCAAGGAAGAAAAAATTGACTGTGACAGGTGGAGAAGAGAGTTGGAGGCTTTCCATGTACAATAATGTCATTAGAGCTAGCACCTGTATCCTTTTTGAATCCTTTTTTATCTTGTATTTAAAATACTTCTGTATCTTTCATTCATGGGGAGATTCTCCTGTCTGTGGAGAAATGTTTATTAAATAATTATAGAATCATTGATAAAAAATATATTTTAAGGATGAAAAAGCCTATGTGTGGGGGTGGGCAAAGAGGGGACAGGGAGTGGTGGCAGGAAGGTGGGACATCCTAGCCAAGAGAGCACCCTCTGCCAATGCACGATGGCATGAAATAGGCTGATGAGTTATGGGAAGTAGAAAGAACAGGAAACCAGAAAAATTGGACAGCCCCGTCATATTTGAGAACTGTTTGTCTACAGTGGGGGTAGGTATGGAGTAAATTTAGATGTTGGTTGGTCTAGGGTCAGAATAGTCCTATAATAAATATTCTGCCAAACAGCCCTTGCTCTGGTCTACTGTTTCCTAGAATTCACGTTGAGTAGCTTGGCATGCGTTAGTGCATTTTCTGTTTGCCATCGATTGAAACGTGAATATGAAGCACCTGTTTGTGGGTACTTGGCTCATGCTTTCCCATTTGTAACACAATGAATCTCCTAAATTCTATGGGGTATAAATATAGCTGTCATCATTTTACAGAGGTCAAAATGGAGGAGGAGAGGGTTAAAAAAGTATGTTTAAGTCATACAGCAAATAATAGAGAGCTAGATTTTAAACTCAGTTCTTCTGCCCTTTTCATTAAACTTTGATATTATGGACATGGTCCAAAACTGAAAGTTATAATTAAGCAAAGTGGAATCATTCAAGGTGTTATGCCAAACAGCATTATAGGATTCCACTTTGGAAAAAGAAACAAAATGTTATTTGGAAGGTTGAAAGACACCTTTTTACTGAGGAACATCTACATCATGTCCAGTAATTACCATACAAGAAAAAGGGGACATAATGTATATACTTAGGTTAACTGCCTGAGTAACATATAAGTCTTTAACTAAACATGTGGGTGAAATGAAATTTGAAAAATATTTTAATTCTTATGGCACCAGGCAGAATCAATCTCTGCAACGTTTACAAGTATTTCCCATGTCAATTATGGTATCTAATAAGATGCTACTTAGCATCCAACCATCCTTAGAGTTCCCCGTGGTAGACACCATCGCTGAATTTTACAGATGATAAAATTAAGCTTCATGGAATTACAGGACTTTTTCCAAGGTCATAGCATGAAGTGAAAAAAATCAAGATGAAAACCTAGCCATGTCAAACACCAGCTCTGTCCTTTCTCTCCACTAGACCAGGTAGTTTCCCTGTGACCCAACTGTTGTTTTTTCTAGACACTGGTCACCCACAAAATCCCTTGTGAGACTCCACTGTCATGTCCAACTCAAACAAACCTTATACTATAAAAGCAAACAAAACTATTTCAGGTATATTGAATCTATGGAAGATGAATTCAATCTATGCAACATTAGAGATCCCAAATGTGCTCCAATTCAGCCTAACATGTCTTTCATCCCATAAAAAAATGTGGTGAGATGCTAAAACTTCTGAATTTCCTACTTGACATTTTAAATATTCCAGCTGCTCTTCTAACAACCAATATCTCATGAGAACCCAATCATAACCTAGGAAAGTGGGACCAGATGCCCTGCCAAGTGCTTGCAGTTTAATAGTAAATAAATGAGTCCCTGGTAGTTTTCTTATAACTAGCTGGGGAACCCATTCCCAGCTGCTGGTCCCACTAACAGCTGAGTAAATACATTGCTAGAAGCTGCGGCCAGAGAATTGCCATTCAGTGCCCATAGCCCTGGATGTACTAGGACTGCTGTGTTTACCCATTAGCAGGTGGGAAATTACCAAAGCCCTCACTACTAAATCCCCTACTAAGTTGCCTGTAACAGTTTTTTTTTTATTTATTGAGCAGGAGAATTGCAGCCAGGATCCTGTTGATTTAGATAAAAGTAAATTAAAATCTTGAAGTTGTACCGATAGCCTGTGTAAATGCTATAGCCTCATTACTAAGCCTACAGTCTTGGGCAGTGTGTCCATTCCAGCACACCTGTATGCAGCAGCCACAACCAGGTGAGGGTTAAAGCAGCAAGCTCTCAGTAATTGTTTTAGCCTGTCATTATGTTATGCATTAACCTACTGAAAAATGATGTTTTAGGCCCCAGGCTATTATGCTCAGTGGGAGTTTTTGGGGGTGGATAACACTGTCCCCATCTTTATAATAGGGATTGGTATAAACAAATTATTAGGGTCTGTGTGATACATATAACAGTAGACATATATTCAGGCCGAAGAAGGGATCTCTCTAGAAGGTTAAGCAAGGCACCACCCAGCAGGGGATGTCTGAGTGCGGTTTTAAGGGTGTTTGAATGGTTTGTGTAAGTGTGTTGGGGAAGTGTGGATATCTGTTGAAAAATGTTATTCCATGAGTGAAAACCACATGTAGCAAGGAATGAAGGAGTAAACAGCATAGCGTGCTCCAGAAGTCACAGAAATTGGGAGTGACACAGAAACGAAACTAAGAGTTGGGCATAAGTGGAAATGTGGCCTCTTACTCTATCAATACAAATTGCTGAGATCAAGGCTTCCATCAGCCCCTAGACTGGCATCCAGAGGGTATAGGTTCCAGCATAAGCCCAGTCTGTTCTGCTGCTAAGTTGGATGCAATCCTTATCTAATGCTGTGGCTTTGTTAGGATGTTAGGATGCTTTCTTGGACACCTATTAGACACATTCTCTGCTCCTTCAGTTTTCACCTAATGCTATTAACAGCAAATTTTTTTCTTCAGAGTAAGAATGAATTCCCCCAACCCCCACCCAGCGATTCTCTAATGTATGTCTTTTCTCCATTACAGTTCCTGTTGGAATCTGGCCTGTTAACTAGAGCAGGAGCTTCTGGAGTGCAGGAGCCATTTATTCTGCATTTATAGAGCTTCTTCTCAGGCCAGAATCTCTAGTATGTATTGATGATACATAAAGAAATGTAAATAGAACAATATTTTCCTTCGAGGAGTGTATAATCTATTAAATTCTGGGCAAAAGGCAGAAAAACAAAGACTATGCAATATGTTACAGGTAATGTGTCAGAGTTAAGTACCAGCAGCTGACGGAACACTGAAAATGACCATCCTAGCCTGGCCCTTTCAGCAGTAAAAGGAGACATCAGTCTTAGTGGTTTTCTCTTCATCCCAGTACCAATCCCAGGGACAATGGCAATACTGGTCACATTGTGACAATATTTGGTCATGAAATAAGTATTGAACTGTAATCTAGAATCCTGAGTTCACAATACTAATAGCTAATACTAATAGCTGGACCAATCTGGATGGTTTTTTTTATTAATTTTTTAAAAATACCTTAAATTTGCAAAGAGCTTTCCAGTTCTCAAAGTGCTTTCATGTGTATTGACTCACGTACTTTTATGTTAGACTCATTTACACGTGCAAAAATTGGGCTTTGGAGACCAAAGGACAGAGTTTGGGCTTGAAGTTGGGGTTTTCCCTTAATTTCAAGTCCCAGGTTTTATTTCCGGCTTCCATGCATGATTTCTAAGGCACTGCACAGCTCCTAAAACTCTGTATGCTGAGATTTGAGACTTTTCATTCAAACTCAACCTTACCACTTGTTCATCCCAACCACGTCTGAAAGAATAGTGGCCTTGACAGATGTCATTCTTGTTTTTCCTGAACAGAAATAGCAATGGTTCTTCCTGCTGACAGGAGCTCCTCTCCCTGACCTCAACACACATTTCCACATCCAGATGACAGAGGCCCTGAGGGTCTGTTCCCAGGCAATGCTAGCATACTTCCATGGTTTTTCAGATGTGACAATATTCTGCAGTGTTTGGTGGTGACATCACCCTGTAACAGACCTTTTCTTTACAGTTTTCAGAAAGGCTCAAATCTTGTTTACTAAGTTTTCCTTCATGGTCATATGTCTCTTTTGGTTTGACGTGTACGCTGTGCTGTCTTAGATATTGTCAAAGACAGTGGACTTGCAATAAAAGGGCCTTGTTCTGGGTCCTGAACCAATGCCTTGGGACTCGGGGCCATTGATTTAGTTTCCTCAAGTCTTGACTATTGATAAAATGAGAATAATAATAGTAAAACTGTCCTATCTGCGCTTAGTGTTACTATGATGATCAACTGCTACAACAATGCTGCACATTGTTATTCCTATAGTTTTAGTAATAGCTGAATTATTGTAGAATTGGGCTAACATACCTAGAAGAAAATTGACTTGCAGTGTAATTCATTCAAGTACATTTTTCAGTGACTCTTTTTGTCTTTCTATAGTCCAAGGTGACTGTCCTAAGAGAAGGGCAGTCTCACTTCTGCAGATTTCAGAAAGGAAAGAAAGAAAGAAATATTTACGAGTCTCACCATTTTCCAGATGTGTGCTAGGCATATGACATTTAATTTACTCTGAGCAATACATGCTACAAAGCTGGTATAATTATGGCCATTTTATGATTGAGGGAGTTTAATGGTAGAGAGGTTAAAAATCAGATTCAAGGTCAGCAATTTGCTAATATCTAATATTCTGTATACACATACACGTAGACACATAGTCTTGTCATATAAGTATCAAGACTGAGATTAAATTCAGCCCTGCAGACTCACAGCCCAGTGAGGTGAGTCAACAGTAATCATTTTGAGAGCTGATATTTGTTTTTGGATTTTATCTGTCTCACTTGGTTGGTCTGAAGATAATAATGAAAACTTAAACAAAATCTCTGGGTTTCTATTTTCTGGATCTGGAAAAAATGATTCTTACTTGCCTCCCATTGCAAGAAGGCATGGGACAATGTCCGGCACAGAATCGTGCTCAGTACACGAGAGTTTCCTTTTCTCTTTGACCATCTGCATCCATTCTGGATTCAGGATGAGCTGAGGTCTTCAGATTAACCATTCCTCATTTGTCCATGCATCAAGGGCCACAGCTTATTCATCCCAGTACCTCCATGAGATCCAGCACAGTGCTGAGGAAATCATTTGTAACTGGGGTAAGTTGACGTAAACATTGGACTCGGAACCTGAAAACTTGGGTTTAAGTCTAGGTTCTACTTGAATGATATTAAGCAAAGCTCTTCTGTCTCCTGAGACTTGATTTCTTCTTCCATGAAATGATTCCTCTGTCACAGGTTTATTATAAGTGAAATGAAGCCCATTGTCAAAGTAATAACTCTAAATTTGAGATAGTATCGTGAATGATTGAATAAACTTTGTTATCACCTGAAATAAGGCACCTAATTTAAATTCTGTCTAATGCTATTTTCCTCATTTTACCTTTCCTACCTACCTTTAAAAAAATCAAATCGACACATAATAATTGTACCAATTTATGGGATACAATATGATATTTTGATACCCACATTCAGTGTATAACGATAAAATAGGGCAATTAGCATATCTATCACCTCAATCATTTCGTATTTGTGTTGAGAACATTCAAAATCCTTTCTTCTAGTTACTCAAAAATACAGAAAATTGTTAACTATAGTCACCCTACTGTGCTTTAAGAGCACGAGAACTTATTCCTTCTTGCTGTAATTCTGTATCCACTAACGAACTTCTCCCTGTCTCCTATCCTTCTCTTCCCTCTACCCTTCTCAGCCTTAAGTTACCACTGTCCTACCCTCCACTTTTATGAGATCAACTTATTTAGCTTCTACATATGAGTCTGTGTCCAGCTTATTTCATGTAACGTAATGTCCTCCAGGCTCATTTGTGTTGCTGCAAATGACAGGATTTTATCCCTACTTTTATTCTTATTCTTCCTGGGGTTTAGAGGTATGACATTAGTCTAGGTTTCAAAAACACTCGGGGCTGTGTAAAACCAGTAAATGAAACAGCTGACCACATTAGTTACAGGAAACTTGTTGAGTTTGCGGGCCATGCTTTCCAGTGCTGATGATTTGCTGAGTGGGTTCCACTGCTTTCTGCCTCCGGGGTTCTTACATATTTCCACTCACCTCCTTGATTTATGTCACTGTTGCTTTCTACAAAGCCTACTGTCCTCAGTAAATTGGGAAATAAATCAAGTGATGAAGATAAATGTTAAGTATATATTTGTGTCTAATTGAAGCAGTCCAACATAATCAGAGGAAGCAGAAAATGTGAAGTTATCTTTTCATTTTAAAATGTCAAGACCAAATACTAATGAATCAGATGAATCTCAATGGACATTGGGAACCCATCCACATCTTAGAAGAGAGATCATGTGTATTTGTACTGAATTCAATACAGGCTCCCAGAATCTTACTGTAAAAGTCATCATAACCGAGATGTTTATGAAATTGCATTGAACCTTTGTCATTTAACAGGTTTGGACTTGTCAGTTATTGTAGTCATCAATTTCAAGTGATATACATGAGAGAATAAAAAGCAAAGCTGATTGCTTTTCCTTACAATGATATCCAAGAATTCTTATAATATGCAATGGTTTTAGTATGATAATCAAAGCTTTCATGTAACAGAAAACCCAAGTTTAGCATTGTGTGTAGATAAATGGATTAAAGTCAACTTTCTTTCCAAATTTATAAACATTTATAAAATAAGAACATTATCCCAGAATTTAAAAACAAATACATTTACTGAAAAATACAAGGGATGTGGCTATCTCGTGAATGTTCATTTACAGAATCAGAATCACTAGATAGGCTTTTGGTTTCCCTTGTTTGAAATTTTTTCCAGAATATGGGTGGAAACTTTATAATTAGGTATAACATACAGAATCTGCTCAAATTTTATAGGTGAGGAAACAATTGGGGTGACTTCAGAAGAATAACTCATTATTTCTTCAGCAACTGTCATGTATTAGATACTTGAGTATACATGGAGCTATCTTAAGTATTTGTAAATATAGTATCTCATTTATTTCTCAAAAAAAAAAAACCACAATACCAATATTTGCCCCCACTTTGGCCTGTAGGAGGTACCTGGCTTCCTAGGGCTATAGACCCAGTGTTGAACTGGGATTAGAACTCAGGTGTCAAACATCAGATACATTATTCTTTCCTGTAGAACATGCACAATATGTGTTTGAACAAAGGAAGGACATAATGAAAAGATTTCCTTAGGAAAAGCATAAAACATGTAACTGTAAACTTCTTTTGATGTATCAAGCACAATGTAGTGTTTTTCCTACAATGTATGTAAATAGAGTAGTAACTGAATCGAACAAATGCAATGCAAACATTTCCCCCAGTTCTATCAAACACCAGGTACATAATAATGCCTAATAATAATGTTATACTCTCTGTTTGATTTTTAAATGCACATCCTCATTATTCTGTTTGGTCTGTTTATACAGCCTGCCTGGGTCCACGAGCAATTTAAAATAAGCATTTGCCCGAGTTCTTTCTTGTGAACACATTTTTTTTCTCTCTCTACAATCTTAGACATGGAGCACTCACTTCTCTGTAATAATCCCATGCTTCAGAGTCCAACAGTTCACCTGCTGCAGTTGGAGTACGAGGCAAATAAGGTCAAGATGGGATTTATGAATCATCTCTTCCACCACCCTTTACGGGTAAATTCAAGCTCAAAGCCAAGCCCATCTGGCATTGACTTAGGGTGGAACATCCTGAAGCAGTGAAAGGAAAAGGAAAACTATTTAAAGTTATTTTTTTTTTTAAATAGAGTTTAGCCTCAGTGACCCTAGGCCATGATAAGCAAGAAACTCAGCATCCAGGGCCACAGAACTTTTTGGTGAAAAACCAAGATGCATCCTTATGTCTTATGGGTTTTAGTTTCTTTCTGTCCACATTCATATTAGGTGGTCAGAGAAATCCTGCTTTGTGAAATATCAGTTGTGTCCCTTTCTTACAGGTGTCCTTTTGGAGAAAGAAAATCCACTCACTCATTCAGTTGATTAATCAGTCAACAGGTATTGATTGACAGGAAAGGTTGGACGGTTACCATCATTTTTAATACTATTTACTACATACCTGATATTAACCAGGTGATTCTTATATTTAACTTTGCTTAATTTTAAAATGAAAAAGAAAGTGAAGTCATATGAAAAAAGATCTCTGGTAAAGGTAAATGCATGAACAAATATAAAAAGCAGCATTATTATAATTTAGACTCATCACTCCACTTTTCATGCTTTTACTAGATAAGCATGCTTTTACTAAATCTTTTATTTTAAAAGATAAAAACATTAAATAATTTTAAAATTAGCCAGGCATGGTGGTGTGTGTCTGTAGTCCTAGCTATTTGATGGCTGATGTGAGATGATCACTTGAGCTCAGGAGTTCGAGGCTGCAGTGAGCCACAATCATGCCACTGCATTCCAGCCTGGGTGACAAAGTGAGACTCTGTCTCTAAAATAATAGTAATGATAGTAATTATGATTATAACTATATGTTAATGGCTATACAATACATGAAGTTGTAATTTGTGGCAACAATAACATAAAGGAGAAGGCGGAGCTGTAACGGGGTAAGGTTTTTGTTTGCAGTTGAAGTTAACTTGATATTAGTCTAAAGTAGACTGTTAAAATTTTAGGATATTATATGTAATCCCCATAGTAACCACAAAACAATCTATAGAATATGCACAAGAGGAAATGAGAAGAGAATTAAACCATGTAACTCCAAAAAAAAGTCTATAAAACACAAAGGAAGGAAATGAGAGACAAAAAACTATAAGACAGAGAAGGCAAATAACACAATGGCAATGCTAAGTTCTTCCCTAGCATTGCCTACTTCAAATGAAAAAGGAGGCATCAAAAGGAATATTATTCAATCATAAAAAGGAAACAAATTCTGGCACATACTACCACATGGATAAATTTTGAGGACATTTTGCTAAATAAAGTAAACGAGTTTATAAAAGAAAGCAAATACTGTATGAATTAATTTATGTGTGGTATTTACAGTAGTCAACTTCACAGAGACAGGAAATAGGATGATGACTGCCAGGAACTGGGGAGGGAGTAAATAAGGAGTTATTCTTTAATGGGTACAGTTTACATCTTTGAAGATGAAACGAGTTCTAGAGACAGATGTTGGTGATGACTGCACAACGTGAACGTACTTAATGCCATTGAACTGTACACTAAGAAAGGGTTAAGAGAGTAAATTTTGTCATGTGTATTTTGCTACAATTTTATAAAAATATTAAAAAGAAATAAATTTGAAGTGAATATTATGGTTTTCATTTTACAGATGAATAAACTAAGACCTAGAGCTGTTCAGTGATGTGTGGTAGTCCCCCAGCAAGCCAGGGCCAGAGCTTGGACACCTCACTGAGACCTCCATAAAAAGAACCTTAACCAAACAAAAAGTGGAACTACACAGAAATACTACCTGCATAATAAAGGCAATTATTCTTTCCCACAGTAGGTAATATTCTTTTTTTAAGGAAGTAAGAGTTTTAGGACTTGGGGAGTATATATACATCTTAATTTGAGAGGCTGAAAGAAAATTCTTGATTGCTTTTGTGGCCTTATAATAGCTTCCTTTTGAGCAATGAATGATGGGATTAGTAAATATCATGCTTTTTATATCTGGTCAGTGAAGTTTTGTCTTGAAGTATATCCAAAAAAGGGATTGTGTCCCAATAAGATCTCTCTCTGACAAGATCCTAGCCAAGACGTCAGGTAAGAATGAATGTATGATGCCATAGAATCAAATATCAGAATGGTCGTGGTGAGGTGGCTCATGCCAGTAATCCCAGCACTTTGGGAGACTTAGGTGGTAGGATTGCTTGAGGTCAGACATTCAAGACCCAGCTTGGGCAACAAAGTGAGACCCAGTCCCTATAAAAAAAATTAAAAACTAGCCAGATGTGGGAACATGTGCCTGTAGTCCTAGCTACTCCAGAGGCTGAGGCAAAATGATCTCTTGAGCCCAGCAGTTCAAGGTGACAAGGAGCTATGATTGTCCCACTGCACTCTAGCCTGGGCAAGAGAGCAAAATCCTGTCTCAAAAAGAAAATCAAAACAACAGAAATAGATGGAGTTTTCTGCAGTTTGAATGATATGCCAAAGATTATTCTGAACTCTGGGAATAAACAGAATTTGTACAACCTCTCGCTTAGAAATTTGAAGAAATATTAATCTTCACTTATAGAAATTAGATAATTAATCAAATATCTTTGCAAATTTTACCCTAGTTCACAGAAGATAAATCCAGGAACATAAAAACATTTGAACTTTGAACTTGCCCTCGAGTAGCATTGGGGAAGTCAGCAGATAACAGTAGGTATTGGGGTTACCCTGATGCTTAGAAGGGAGTTATTGAAGACACTTCACCTCATGGGAGAAGAGCTAGAAGAGGATGTGTTAATTCCCAAGGTAGTTCCATCTCATATCAAAATGTTACATTGGTTCATTGACTGATGACAGCTCTTAGTGGCACCAACAAGCAGTGACTTGTTGAATATGAAAGTTTCTAAAGATGTTTCAGTCAATGAAGAGCAGCCAGTTTTGAATCATTTGAAAACCCTACGTGGTAGGTATTGTTTTTCTTGATTCCCCAATGTCTATTGCACATTTTTGGTGATGAAATGTGATTTTTACTTGGGAATGATATCTTCATCATTGTATAAAATCAGGGAAGCAGAGACCTGGTCTAGCCAGGAGGTAAGCATGTGCTCCGATCTAGCCTAGCTTATTGCTCCTTTTCTAGAATGGGAAGAGACAGAACATGTATGTGGTTCACACATTCCAGCAGTCATACCTGGGAAGCCCCACAACCAGGTCCTGCTCAGAGGTCTCTGATTCCTCTTTGCCCAACCTGATTTTCAGTTTTTCTCCCATCCTATGAGCCACTCCCTTAGCCTTCCAATGAACTCCCTTTTGCATAAGTTAGCTGGGATAGGTTTCTGATGCTTTCAACCAAAGGATTCTAACTGATACATGAGGCTTTTTCCATTTCTCATATGCTCATTCATTGATTTATTCATGCACTTATTCATTCGATAATTGCTCCCAACATTGCAGTCCACTGGGACTACAATCTACAAACTGCAGCCACACCCTGCTGCTTATTCATGCATTGTTCGTGTTGTCTGTTCAATCCAGAATGCCTTCCCTGTCTTCCCGTCACTTTCTACTCATACCTGCCACAAATCCTCAAACCCTTCTGTGAACTTGATACCTGCCCCATCGTTAACACCACTGTAGGCTCCTTCACTAGCCAGTTACCTCCCTGAAGACAAGGATTTGTGCCTTTATCTCTGCACCCTCAAGGCCCAGGACAAATGGAAGCCCTCAGTGAGCACTCATCAATGATCTCATGAGGAGATGGAGGGTGATGATTATTGGAACAGATTTATATGCAAGGTGCTAGTGATGGAACAGAGAAGGGAAAAACTAAATATACTTCCAAATGGAAGGTCTAGCAAAGTTACAAAGAACAGGTGATACCCAAGTCAAATTTTAAAGGATGACTGAATAAGATAATAAAGAAATAAAAGTACTAAATAAGCAGAGAAATAACCATATGGAAAGTCATTCAATCATGAGAAAGCACAGAAGAGGAAGGCTGAATACCTCAGCAAGACCAGAATATGTACGTTTTTAGTGGCAAGTGGGTAATGAATCATGAGAAGAAGACAGAGGCAAAGTCTTGGAGGACTTGATTTGTCATGCTAAAGGAGTGTAGACTGTATTCATATGCAACAAGAAGCAACATAACTGCATTGGCCTGCTCAGGCTGCCATAACAAAATACCAAGCTGGACAGCTTTCACAGCAGAAATATATTATCTTGAAGTTCTGGAGGAAAAGTCCAAGGTCAAGGTGTCAGCAGGCTTGCTTCCTCTGAGGCCTCTTTCCTTGTCTTGCAGATGGCTGCCTTCTTGCCACACCCTCATGTGGTCTTTCCTCTGTGCAGGCACTTGTCTATAAGCTCCCCTTTTTCTAAGTTTCCGTTTCATATAAGGACACCAGTTATAGTGGATTTGAGCCCACTGTAAGGATCTTATTTTAACTTTCTGTTCTATTGATCAGGGCCTCCACTTAAGAACAATGCCAGGTCTTGATGCAGAATGATTCATCAGCCTTCAGTTTCCAGGAATGAGTGTCAGAAAAGACAGGACGGAATATACCCTGAATTGCATCTCCTTTTCAATTCACTCTGTTGTGTTCTCACTGAGTGAAATTTCGAGATCGAAAGTATCATTGATTTAGTTCACAACTGTCTCTTAAACACAGGAGATAAAGGTATAATCAAATGTAATGTCTGTCTCAGAAGCCTCCATCACCACCATATATATAACTGTGACTTTGGGCAGAGAGTCAGGTCATCCTGAGCCAGTGTTCTCTTCTGAAAAGTTACAGTAAAATCACACTAGCTTTGCCCTTCCTCTGTTATCAGAGTGACGATATGATATTTATCATAACAGTAGTTTATAATTCCCCAAAGTGTCTATCTATAGGATACATTTGTAGTATTATTATTCTTGCAAAGCACAGACATTGTCCATGCTCAGTGGACCCAGTGAAGTCCGTCTTTGTCTGTGGCATCACCTTCGAATCAAACTACCACCAGGTTCACTGCTTGTTAATGCCCAAAGCAGCCGTCTACTCTATGTGCAGAGAAAGCTATTTCATCACAAACCATGTGAGAAGTCATCTGAGAAAGCTATCCCCTGACCCCAAGCATCCTGTGATGAAGGATAACATTTATTTCATTATTATTCACTCATGGGACAGCAACGGGGCAGGAAGTGGAGCCCAATCTTACAGACAGTTGATTCAGTCTCCAAACCACCTGCTGATGAGGACTAAGGCCCCGCCTCTTTACCAAGCAGGAACTATCCAAGGCAGCTGGAGAGATGAGAAGCAGCCTGGTTCAGTGAAAAGTTCACCAAGCTGGGAATGGAGACCTATGGTCCCCTATCCCAGTCCCATCACAGATGGATTCCCTGGCTAAACATGGACAAGGCATTTTTCTTTCCTGGGCTTCAGATTTCTCCTCTGCAAAATAAGGTATTCACGCTAGGTTCTCTCTTAGGGAAAGGAGATCCTCCTTAATGATCATCTAATATTTCTAGTGGTCTACATACATTACCAAAACTTAAAATACAGTTGCCAAGGTAAGAGTCATCACCCTATTTTATAGACTAAGATGCTAACACTCAGCTCTAACTTATCTCTCTTCTTCATCTCTGCTACATTTTTCCATTGCCCCACCCAGGACCAGCTCCATGAGTGTCCAACTTTAGACAGGCCCCATATTTGGTTGAATTTGCTGCTCCCAGATTTTGAAATTCTTAGCAGTTTTGGAAGAAGGGCCTCAGTTTGTCACTTTGCTCTGGGCCCCACACATGATGTCGCTGATCTTGCCTTGATCCTGTGATCCCTGGCAATTAAGCCTCACAGTAGTAGGTGCTCAAAGGAACAGACAGAGGTGTCTGCCACGGTGCACAGTTCTCATCCCTTGGAACCACAGTGATGTGGGTTAGATGAAGGGGACAGAATGTGAGCTAATTAAAGTGAGTCAAGTACTTTCAGGAAAGGATACAGGGTCAATAGACATGGACAAAAACCCTCATGATCTACAGAGAACTAAGAGCTGGCTCCTTGCCTTCATTTGTTCTGACGTGCTGGTGGAAAAAAAAATCTCTTTGTTATTAATTCGAGAAGTCAGGAGCTGTGGATGTGTTCCATGTGGAGTGAACACATTGAAAGGCGAACTTCCTTCAAAGCTTTGATGTCTCTGAAACCTCTGGTTAGAGATTACCACAAGATCTGAGTAGTGGATGGGAAAGGAAGACAAAGGCTTCATTCAAATGATGACAATAAACCCTGGGGTTCTAAATCCCACCAGAGTCCTTCCAGGGTGAATGTCTGATGCGGAGTCTGACACTTCCATGCGGCATCCCTCCCCTCACACCTGCTCTCTGTCCAAGCCAAGTCGTGGCAGTGGAGCCCAGGGCTTCTCATTGCTCAGAGAAGGCAGAGCTGTCTGTCTACAGCTGTCTGGGATCTCCTGCAAGCTTCCTGTCTCCCAGGCCAAATGAGGAGGACCTGGAAGAGGAGCTCAGGAAATGTACCCAAGGGAATATGCGGGTGCCCTGAAAGACAGAGAAATGGGAGACCAGAGCCTTGGTTGGAAGATCTGCTGTGTGTCTCAGCAAATCAATTTCTCCCTCTGCTCCTTTTACTCTCATCTAAAAGTGAAGCACTTGGACAGAAGAGGCAATGCAGTTTAATAGGTGGAATGTGGCAGATCGAGTTAGTAGCTCTGGGTTCAGATCCTGCTTCCACCACAACTCTAGCTGTGAGATCACTAGCAAGCTACTTCACTTCTCAAAGGCCTGCTTTTCTAATTGTCATTTTAAAATAGAGTTAATAATGTCTCTCTCACAGGGTTGCTGTATGAGGCCAACAGAACAATGAGAAAATAGCATGAGTGTCCAGGTCCTAACCATGGAGGCATTTAATCCTTGAAAACTATTACTGTTCACTGAGGCATCGAGGCTTTTCCAGGGATCTGTGCCTATGAAGATCAAATGCAGTTTATTCTAGGGCCTGGGGAATGGTCGGCAAGAGCAGGGGAAGCAGAGTTTTTCTAAGCATGCCTGGACCCAGTGCAAATTTCGGGATGTGTCAATACAGTGAGCAGAGATGTCCATGATTTGGGAGGAGCACCTGAGTGCAAATTGGAAAAGAAGACCCCTGATGTTTCCAGCTCAGATGCTATCCTTAGATGCTCACTCTCCAGTTGGCCAAGAGTGTGTGGGCCTGGATCACAGTGTTCAGTACCTCCTGGGTCCAATCTGTGCTCCGTCTAGACAGACAGCTGGAGACTGGCAGCATGGGACGCCACACACTCTGGGGAGGAGGAGATACCGCAGCAAAACATATTCTTTTCTTGCCTCTGCTGACTGCTGGCTTCCAGAAGACATTCAGGAGTAGCTGAGTCCTGGGGCTGCTCTAGGACTGTATTCCAAGACTATCTATCAACCAAGGGAACTGTCTGTCTGCTGGTGATTCCGTGTCCTGCCTACCAGCCTCCTAGGCAGCAGGCAGTTCTGTCTCAGTTGCATCAGGTCATGTGGCCATGACAGCTCAGCACCCTGGGGACTCCTAGAGAAGGCCCTGCCCTTCCCAACTGGCTCTCTTTTATCCACTAATCCATCTGTAGATCAGGAAGCAGGTTCACCCTGTGCCTCAGCTCCTGTTGGATTCTGGCCTGTCTATAGCCTCAACAAGTGCAAAGGATATTTTTTAACACCTGGCCCCTTCCTGCTCCCTCATCAGATTTTCTTCTGCTTCCCATCTTCATGCCTGCTCCTTAGCAACACCAAGTTTTATTAGGCTCGTACCTCCTCCTAGGAATTCATGTTTGTTCTCCCATCTTCATGGTTCTCTCCACTGTCACTGGTTGGACAGAACCCTTAATTTCTCCACCAGGCCGGGCTAGGGCTACTTCTCCATGCTACCAGGACTACCTGTGTACACCTCTATTATGGTCCTTGTAAAAATTCGTAATAACTTTCTGTCTCCACTAGATTTGAAGACAGGATATGAGTCTTCTTCCTTGTAACCCCATTATTGAGTGCATTGCTGAAGCCCAATGTATATTTTTAAAAGAAAAAACTAAACTTTCAAAAGTTGAATTCAATCTAAGGGATTCATTCTAAATCCCTGCTCCCAACATTTATGCTCCACAGAGTAGCCAAGTTCATGTTTCTATAACACAAACCAAATTGTGCCACTTCCATGCTCAAGACATTTCAGTAATTTCACATAACCCTTGGGGCAAAGCAGCAAATTCACATCATGCCTACAAAGTCCAAACCCCTCTACCTATCTCACTAATTCTTGTCTTTTACTACAGTTGTTTTTTTTTTTTTTGCATAAAGAACCACTCAGTGACTTAATGAAGAATCAGTTATTAGTGTTCCAATGATTATTGTTTAAGCCATGGGTCTCCTCTGGATTTACTAATGCATCTTCTCCTAGGATAAGTAGCTCTGCTGACCTTGACTGGACTTGCTTGTATGTTCAGGGACTGGCTTGCTAGAGATCTAGGATAGTCTCAGAGGGACAAGAGGCTGTCCTCCATGTGGTCTCTCATTCTCTACCAGGATGGTCTGCTCTTGTTTACATGGTGGATGCAGGTTCTGAGACAGGGTCAGAAGCACACGCTACTTCTTGAGTGTTGGGCTCATAGTCTGCATATGAATAATTCTATTTTATTCTGTTGGCCAAAGTGGTTCACAAGCCAGCCCAGATTCCAAAGATATTGACCCCACATCTAAGAGCTGCGAAGTTACATTACACATCTCATGGGCTCAGGAGAGAGTGAAAAACACAGCCATTTTTACACCCAATCTACCAGAGTTTCATCCTCAAAGACTCTTATTCAACAATTGGGGATGAGAATCAGACATCTGCATTTTGAGTGTGTGTTCCAGATGATTATACAAAGTCCCTCAAGTAGACCATTCCACATTTTTTTCTGGGTCCTGAACATATCTGCTGTTTCCAGCAATATTGTCTTGACATATATGGTTCCTGCTATCTGCCACGATTGCCCCCGGACCTGGCCTAACGAATCCCTACTCACATTCTAGGTTTCAATCTACTCTGATTTTGCAGACTAGGTTTGCCATGCTCATTTCCCCTTTTGCATTTCTATAACACCCTTCACCTTCTTCAAAATAATCTTCACAGTGTTAGTTGTTTGACGTCTTCCATGATAAAAAGTAACTATCACAAGAGCATTGGACATATCTAATTTGTCATCACTGTATCCACAGACTCTGTTACAGTCTTAACACCTAAGAGTCCCTACTCAATAAATATTTACAAAGAGCAGAAAGATACTGCTTTGAATCTTATATTGGAATCACTCTCAACCAGACACTGATTCTATCCTCAGAAGACACTGTAGGGATGGCTTGTTTGGACCAGTAGAAAGTCATCGATGTTTTCTAGGCCAAGAGAGACAATAGCAGAGCAACTGCGGCATTTGTAAGGTAGACTGCAGAATGAATGTGTAGGTTTTCTAAAGGAGTCTTGCAAGCCTGATTGAGATGGAGGTGGGAAGGGAGGAGTATTTCCTATGGAGGATGTCAGAGTCAAGAGTCCCAGGCCAGTAGGGTTTGAGGGATGTTTGCCCTGAGTGGCTTAACCAGGAGGAAAATCCAAATGGTGAACAAGAAGTGTTTCCATGGGCTGAGCATCAGAGAAGGAAAGTGAAGGAAGGGGGCTTAGAAGGGAAAACAGAGACCTTGTAAGGACTTCATAAATATGTGGGACTGAATGAACAATTGGTGATGTTAGAAGTCAGGAGAGGTAGGAAGGCACAGAATCAGAGATCCAGGAAAAACAATGACAAGGTAAAATTAAGGTGTTGGAGATTCCTTTTCTATTTGGGATATAAAGCTGGACCTGGATGTCTGGAAGACAGACAAGGCTGCTGTGAGAACCCAGAGGAGAATAGAGTAGCTGGGATTCAGATTTTAGTGGGCCTCAGATTTCCTCTTCTTAAACTTGCCTCATTCTTCTGTCCCTTGGGACTTGACTGCAGTTGAAAGAACATGTGTCAGCCCACATCTGGCACATCTGCATCAAAGGCAGAAGACTCTCCCCTGTGTCCCATCATCTTCATAGCTGATCACGTTTAACTGAGAGTCTCCTGCAAGTGATTAGGAAAAGGATTTCTGTTCTCCCTGCACTATGCGGTAATAGCAGACATCTAACAGCCGTGCCTCTTTTCACAGGGGACGCTTTTCATTGGCACGTTCAGGGGCTGGCATGGGAACTCTGTATTCCCAAGCTCAAGAGATTGCATTTGAGACCTGGTTTCTCTTAGCAACAATAAAAAAATAAAAACCAATCCCTTCCAAAAATCCCTCAATCTCAAAACCACAATCTGTTTATCCAGGGAGTAAGGAACTGCCAACATCTGCACCCAACACCTCATTCTTCCAATCCGAGACTTGAAAGATGGGGACACATTTGATTTTTACTGTTCAATTATGAAGGGAAATCTTAGTTTTCTATCACACTCACTCAGCTTGAATGCTTTTCACATGTTCCTCCTTTTCAAGCTCCCTTTCATCTCCCAAAATAGCCACATCAATGATGAATTCTTCCTGCGTGTTTTCTTAAATAAGCTCATGTCTCGTTGAGATTTTATTACCTGCGCAGAGGGCTGAGTCATGTGAGATTCACATATTATTCCTCTGGGCTGCATCTCCAGGCAGGGTGCTCCCACCTCCTCCCCATTTCACCATTCAAGCTCCCCTCCTTCCACCAGCTCTGACCTCACAGGCTTTCTTATCCTTGCTGATAAGCTGAGTTGTCAGACACACTGCAGAGCCACAGCTAGAGACACTGCTAAAGTGATTGCCACAGATGAAGATGATTCTCTTTTAGATTGGAATCTGTTACCTTCATTTCCTGGATTCGGAAGCAGGAAACATTCACTTTGTCAGGTCCCACCACCCTCATTTGGAAGAAATGATTTTAACGGCTGGCTGGCACTTGAGTTATCTACAGGATGTGTGGAACTGGAAAGAGATGTAACTGGATGCATAATGCTGGCAGACAGCACGTCACAGCCACATCTATTGCCAGAAAAATGGAATACAACGATAATTTCACCTGATTTTCACCATCAAGTAGAACTTCTCCCATCAAACCTAAGTGACAATGCAGCCTTAGGAGCTAGAAAAGCCCAGTGAGCCAGGAGGAAAGAAGCCTTTGTTCACACTGTAGCTCCTCCATTTCTTCACTGACACTTGGTCCCAGTTCTTCACCCTCCTGAGCCTTAGTTTTCTCCCTTGAAAAGTGGGGATACTAATGTTTACCCTGAATTATTGCCAGAATGAAATGAACTCATACGTATTAAGCATCTGACATGGAATCTGCTTGATAATTTTCAATTGAATGTGGCTCTAAGTTGAGATGGGAAGGAATGCTGAAGTGTGATCAGAAAAGAGCTTCGAAGGGAAAGGAATGATGTGAAAGGAATGATGCAACCCAGATGCTTCCAGAAGTGAGGAAATACCCACACCTTGAAAACTGAAATTAGGCTGGGCATGGTGGCTCACACCTCTAATTTCAGCATTTTGGGAGGCCAAGGCAGGTGGATCACTTGTGGTCAGGAGTTCAAGACCAGCCTGGCCAACATGGCAAAACCCCATCTCTACTACAAAAATACAATAATAATAATAAGTCAGACATGGAGGAGGGTGCCTATAATTCCAGCTACTTGGAAGGCTGAGGTAGGAGAATAGCTTAAGCCTAGGAGGCAGAGGTTGTAGTGAGCTGAGATCATGCCACTGCACTCCAGTCTGGGCAACAGAGCAAGACTCCATCTCAAGAAAAAACAAACAAAACAAAAAAAACTTCTGAAATTAAACTTTTAGTATCTGGAATGATAAAGCAATTCAGTGATGGTTGCTTTGTGCCCTAGGAAGAAGAGAATAACAACAACTGAGAAGATGAAAGTATGAATGATAAGTCCTGAAAGAGCAAGCTAAACAGGCTCATTGCAAAGCATACAGTGCATTCGAGGAACAGAGATTCAGTTTACTACAATGCTAAGGATGTAATAATTACAAATGAACATATGGTAAAAAAAATCACTTAGCAAGGAAGTTTACACACAGAGCACCCTTATATTAAACTCAGATATAAGAAGTACATGTGGCGTAATCAAAAGACATAGGATGGGAATCGGGAGGCCTGGATTCTAATTCTAAATTGCTGATTATTCTAAAATAGTCTTTCCTTCTAGGGTCTTATTCCTTATTTTATCAGTGAAGGGGTTGAAATAGTATTTTCAAAGATCTTTTCCAGTGTGACTTTCTATAGTCCTTGGCGAATCATTTCAGTGAGCAGAAAGCTGGGATTTCAGGAGCTAGGATTGCCAGAGACAGGATAACAGGTGTCAGGAGGTTCATGTTGGGAAGTACCTTGAGAATGCAGGCACCAGCCCCTTCGGTAAGCGGGACTGGACTGATGAGGGAAGAATGCTGAGGAACCCACAACCTCAGCAAGAAAGGCCCGAGGTCCCTAAGCTCCATTACCCAGAGTACGGTTCTCCAAATTTTTTTAGACAAAAAGGAAAAGAGATGTTCCAGAGCTGAAGTTAACAATGGGCAGGGACTTTGAAAGATACTTTGGTAGTGTTTCTGGATGTTGAAGATTGTGCATTCTGGTGCACACTCATCTTCCTGAGTCTATGACATCAAAGGGCTACTAAGGGTCACATTAATTGACAAAACCTTTGGAAAGACTTAAGGAGTAAATAATTTTTTATTTTTTTGATTTATTAATTTTCATGGGTACATTGTAGGTGTATTTAAGGCATACATGAGGTGTTTTGACACATGCATACAATGTGAAATGAGTACTTCATGGAGAACAAGATATCCACCCCTCAAGTATTTATCCTTTGAGTTACAAACAATCCTTTTGCACTCTTTAACTTAGTTTAAAACATACAATTAAGCTACTATTGTCTATAGTCACCCTGTTGTGCTATCAAATAGTAGGTCTTACTTATTCTTTCTATTTTTGTGTACCCATTAACCATCCCCACCTCCCCTCCAGCCTCCTACCACCCTTCCCCGCCTCTGGTAACCATCAGGTCTCTATGTCCATGAGTTCATCTGCTTTGATTTTTAGATCCCATAAATAAGTGAGAACATGTGCTGTTTGTCTTTCTGTTCCTGGATTGTTTTACATAATGATCTCCAATTACATCCATGTTGTTGCAAATGACATTTTTTATGGCTGAATACTACTCCCTTGTGTATCTGTACCACATTTTCTTTACCCATTCATTGGTTGATGAACACTTACATTGCTTCTAAATCTTAGCTACTATAAACAGTGTTGCAACAAACATAGAAGTGCAGATATCTCTTTGATATACTGATTTCCTTTATTTTGGGTATCTGCCCCGAGGTGAGATTGCTGGATCATATGGTAGCTCAATTTTTAGTGTTTTGGAGAAACCTACAAACTATTCTCTATAGTGGTTGTACTAATTTACATTCCCATCAACACTGTATAAGGCTTCCCTTTTCTCCACATCCTCACCAGCATTTGTTATTGTGTGTCTTTTGGATATAAGCCATTGTAACCAGAATGAGATGATATCTCATTGCAGTTTATATTTGCATTTCTCTGGTGATAAATGATGTTGAGTACATTTTCATATGCCACTTATATGTCTTCTTTTAAGAAACGTCTATTCAAAACTTTTGTCCATTTTTGATCATATTATTAGATTTTTTTTCCTATACAGTTGTTTGAGCTCCTTATATATTCTGGTTATTAATTCCTTGTCAGATGGGAGGAATAAGTGATTTTAAAACAGGAATTGAATAACCTTGCAAATATGCTTGTCCATTTAACAATCACTCAGCATCTGAAAGGTGCTACGGCCAAAGATTTCAAGATGAAGTTCACCACCAAACAAAGGTGTTCCCGGTCTCATGAGTTCAAGTAACCATCATGCTAAATCAGTCATTTATTTTGCCTCATCTCTCACAGACATTCCTCACCATGTGCTATGCCACAGCTATTATGAATGAGTCACTTGAAAATAATGACTTTTCTCTGCGAGCAGCATGGTTATCTCTTTGCCTTCCCCAGTCTTTTCCCCTTTATCCAGCAGTCAAAATCATATTCTTTTTTAAATTAAGGCACAGCTGAGATGTCACTTGTACTATGAAATCTGCAGCTCAGAGGTCACCTGGACTTTGGCCTGAATTAGTCACCCTCTCAGCAGCACATTGATTTCGTCATGACAATAACACTTATCCACCTCTTTTTATATGTGAAGACTGGGTATGAGCTTCTTGTTTGTGAACCTCCATGTTTGTAAACTTCTTGTAGATAACATTTTTGGTTGTCTCCCAAAAACTCACTGTTCTCCCATTTTCCAGGCAGACATGCAGTTCAGAGGAAGAAAGCCTTACCCATCCCTGGAGGCTGACAGCATTTGCGAGTTCATTCCTGTACTGCCCCTTGAGGGTGTTGACTTAGGCATGGTCAGATGAGTCTTGCTGGGAGCATAGAAGTGTTTTCTTTGCTGATTAAAAGAAAGGCAGGTAATTATCTCCTAGATAAAACTGTGCCTAGATATGCTTCTTGGAACTGATATAGCTGCCTTATGACTCAAGAGTGGTTCTTAGCCTTCATGCTTGAGTTGGTAGAAAGAAATGTGGAAAGAACCTCGGTCCTGATGACGCCATTGAGCAGCTAAATTGACCCCAGGGACCAGAAAATCCTTTCCAACTTTCCTTTTCATTTAGTTCAGCTGGGTCAGAATTTCCAGTTAAATGACATTGAAAATTTAATAACGAAAGGGCAGGGGTTATGTTATACTTGTCTTCAGAAATAATTGCCATGGCTAAAACATAAAAAGATAATCAATAAATATTTGTTGAATTAATGGATGAATGGAATTTGCAGAAAGCCTACTACAAGTCAGCCCCTGTGTGAGGGTTAAGTACAAAGAGATGCATTAAAACAAAGTGTTTTCTCCTAAAAGTTATCAAGGTCAGGTGAGGAAGACATAAAAGTGAGCAGAGAATTGTATCAAGTGCCATATGTGTTGTGGGCCTCACAGGTGCTAGTGGATTAGAGCTCTCTCCTGCCTATAGTGAATAAAGTCTTCACAAAGGATCTGGGATAGAAAAGTGAGCACGGTTTTGCCTGGAGAAAAGAAGGGACAGGATACTCGAAGCCAACAGGCTGTCATGGATGAGGCACGGAGGCTTAAGAGAGTAGTACTGGCCTGAGTGGGATTGGTCTGGCACAGGGCATGGAGGCATTGCAGGAGAGGAGGCTGGAAGGGTAAGCTGGGCAAAGTCATGGTGACTTTAATGATTTATGCTGCACCTAAGAGGGAAGCATGAGCCATTTTTTTGTAAAACCTGCCTCTCTACAGAGTGAAGAGAAAGAAAGCATAGGTATAGGACATTTGAAACAAATATAGCTAGGTATTCTTTGGATGCTGCTATAAATAGCTTCCATTCTAGAAACATCCAATTTAAGCATTTAAATATCGCCTTCATTATTTAGTAGTTGTGTGAATTGGGATGAATGACAGTTTTTGTAATATAACTGTGTGAATTGGGATGATACACTTCTTTATTCATAACGCTTCTTGCCACCTTGTATAAGTGACTAATAAGCAGTAGCAGTTGCTTTTCTTATCATTGCTACTTTGGAAGAAGAACAGGTATTCTGGGTATCAGCTTAGTCTGCTTGTTTATTTTGTTTTGAGACAAGGTCTTGCTCTGTCGCCAGGGCTGGAGTACAGTGATGCAATCATAGCTCTTTGCAGCCTCAACCTCCTGGGCTCAAGCAATCTTTCCACCTCAGCCTCCTGAGTAACTGGGACTACAGGCATGGACTATCATGCTTAGCTAATTATTTTATTTATTTTTTTTTTTAGAGATGGGACCTCACTATGTTGTCCAGGCTGGTCTTGCACTCCTGGAATCAAGCAATTCTCTTGCCTCAGGCTTCCAAAGTGTTAAGATTACAGTGTGAGCCACAGTGACCTGACGTAGCTTAGCTTGAAGAATTCTGTTTGATGACAAGCAGATGTCAAACATTCAGCTGAGGAAGCAGTTACCCCTGCTGCAGCTTCTAACATTTTAAAACACCAAAGAAACCGTTATTGCCTGGGAAACATTCAGCAAAATTAACTGTGGCCAGCCGGGCATGGTGGCTCACACCTGTAATCCAAGCACTTCGGGAGGCCGAGGCAGGCAGATCATGAGGTCAGGACATTGAGACCATCCTGGCCAACATGGTGAAACTCTGTCTCTACTAAAATACAAAAAATTAGCTGGGCATGGTGGTGCATGCCTGTAGTCCCAACTATGTGGGAGGCTGAGGTGGGACAATCGCTTGAACCCAGGAGGCAGAGGTTGCAGTGAGCTAAGATAGAGCCACTGCACTGCAGCCTGGCAACAGAGCAAGACTCCGTCTTAAAAAAAAAATTAACTGTGATCAATGTTCAGTATGTCATCTGTACCCCCAAGAGTGCATTAACATGGATGGTGCCTATTTACCTAGAAACTTGCCTCAACTAGAGCGCCAGTGCCAGAAGAGTGGAGAATTAAATTATGCACACCTTAGCCCTGTATTAGATAACCTCAAATTACACAGATTAATCAAATCAGTAGTTATTGTGCTATGTTAGGAATATGTTTTGAAGTAAACACTTCAAGGTTTAAAAGGGAGCTGCCACTTCTATGATTTGGCTATAAGATTCAAATTTATTTATTCATTGAAATAGTTCATTCATTTAGTCCTGTGTCTGTCTGTTTGTGTTTCTGTAAAGGAATACCTGAGACTGGGTAACTTATAAAGACAAGAGGTGTATTTGGTTCTGCAGGCTGTACCAAAAGTGTGGCACCCACATTTGCTTCTCGTGAGGCTTCAGGCTGCTTCCACTCATGGCAGTAGTTGAAGAGCAGCCAGCCTGTGCAGAAGTCAGATGGCAAGAAAGGAAGCAAGAGGGAGAAGAGAAGGCGATGAGGTTCTTTTCAGCAACCAGTTTTCAGGGAAACCAGAAGTAAGAACTCACACTTCATGAGAATGGTACCATGACGTACATGAGGGATCTGATCCCACCCCCAGGGTCCAAAGACCTCCCACCCTATGCAACCTTCCCTTCAACAATGGAGATCAAATCTCAGTATGAGATGTGGCAAGGCCAAAAAAAAAAAACCATATTCAAAGCACAGCATCCTGGAATCTGGACTGGCCATGATGAAGAGAAGGGGCTTTGATCTCACAGATCAGTTTTGCCACTTATTTCTTCGGATTTGGTTTTACTAACAAAAAAGTTTGTATCATTGTGTATTATAAAGATTGAAAAAAATATTGTACTTAAATAAATAGAGCGCCTATCGTTATTGATTATTGTAGCTTCAGCCCCTAAAAATTTAGAAATGAATATAACATGGGTTTCCAGGTGACAAGGCGCCCAGACCTCTAGGCAGGTGTTCAGGATCCAGCACGACACATAATCAAATAGGAATATACTATTTTAGCTGGAAGAAGGGGTTACCTGACTTTGTCTCATGAGGAGTCTAAGACAGTTTCTTAGAGAAGTAAGCACTTGAGTTGAAACTAGAAGAACAAGTGGGGATTTACCAGGTAGGCAAGATGGGGATGTAAATGAAAGAAGAAGGAAAGAATCTGTCACAACCTGATCAGCACAAGTGGTTCAGTAGACCTGCAGAAGGAGAAGGTGACCATGCGGCTAGACACAGAGATGAGGCTGTTGTTGTCATGATCTTCCCCATTTTAAGGAGCTTGAATAATTTTTTTTTCTCTTTTTTTTGAGACAGAGTCTTGCTCTGTTGCTCAGGCTGGAGTGCAATGGAGTGATCTCGGCTCACTGCAGCCTCTGCCACTCGAGTTCAAGTTATTCTGCTGCCTCAGCTTCCCAAGTAGCTGGGATTATAGGTGTCTACCACCACGCCCAGCTAATTTTTGTATTTTTAGTAGAGACGGGGTTTCACCATGTTGCCCAGGCTGGTTTTGAACTCCTGACTTCAGGTGATCCTCCAGCCTCAGCCTCTCAAAGTGTTGGGATTACAGGCGTGAGGCACTGTACATGGCCGGATATCGTTCTTTAAGATTATGAATCTCTATTGAGAATTTGTACCCTCACTTGAGAGCCTCACCAACTGTCACGCAGCTGGGCCTTAGTGCAGCTCTTGTCTCTGCCCACATGCCTTTCCCCACTCCCTTTTCCACCTTGAGAAATACTCTGGGCACACAGCTCTTGTTCACCCTCCTCTTTCAGAAAATTGTGTTTGTATAACGGTGGCATTACTAACTGCTTTCTCTAGTCAACAGTAACCTCCTTATGCAGAGACACAAGGTCTTCTCACCCCTTTCTCTGCTGTGAGACTGGATGGGTTCCTCACATGGCATGCGATGGAAGCTGGTCAGTCAATACACATTTTGGGCAGGAATAAATATCCAAGTATGAGGGTCTAAGTGGTTCACTTTATTAAGAAAGATTTTATAGTTCGCATTTTTTTCCTGATCGAGGAAATACAAGTATGCTGGCAATTCCATGTTCCCTCATGAGGCAAGATTTACAAATAAACTGCAGCTTAGAAGGTAAGTTTCTCATGAACCTAACCTACTTTGAAGGCTTGAATAAATGCATGAGGCTCCTTGAATGGTTGTTTTCAACCTTAGCTGCCTATTAGAATTTCCTGGGGAAGAAATCTTCAATGCCCAGGCTATACTCTGCATTTGCAATTTTGATTACCTCCTATCAAGCAAACCAAAATCTATTGCATTGAAACCTGGGCATTGTTTAAGCTTCCCCCAAAATTAGCAGAAGAGCAGCCAAGGAGAATCAGTACCTGAACAGAAGAGACGGAGGAACCAGTGAAGAAACTGGCTCATCTGACTGAGGCGGGTGGAAAGAACCTGGTATGTCAGGAGGAATCATGTTTCTTGGCTCTGAAACTCTGGTCCTAGATCAATAGCCCTTAACACTGACTGCATGTTTGAGTCACCAGAAGAACTGTTAAAGACTACCAGCTGGGACCGGGCACAGTGGCTCATGTCTGTAATTCCAGCACTTTGGAAGGATGAGGTGGGCAGATCACCTAAGGTCTGGAGCTCAAGACCAGCCTGGCCAACATGGTGAAACCCAGTTCTACTAAAAATACAAAAATTAGTCAAGCATAGTGGCACTTGCCTGTAATCCCAGACACTCTGGAGGCTGAGGCAGGAGAATCACTGGAACCTAGGAGGCAGAGGTTGCAATGAGCTGAGATAGCACCACTGTACTCCAGCCTGGATGACAGAGCGAGACTTCATCTAAAAAAAAAAAAAAGACACCAGCTTAAATGGCTAATTTTATGTGTTAACTTGACTAGGACATGGTACCCAGATATTGGCATATTGGTCAAACATCAGTGTAGATATATTCGTGAAAGTATTTTTTAGATGAGATAAACATTTAAACAAGTAGACTTTGGATAAAGGAGATTAACTTCCATAATGTGGGTAGGCCTTGTTCAATCAGTTGGAAAAGGGGCAGCTCTATCCCAAGGCAGAGGAAATTCTGCCTCCAGAATCAAGCTGCAACATGAACTTTTCCCTGAGTATCCTGCCTGCTGGCCAACTCCAGACTGTGGACTTGCCAGCCTCCATAATCACATGAGCCAGTACCTTAAAATCTCTCTGTCTCTTTCTCTGTTTCTATACACACACACACACACACACACACACACACACACGCAAGCACACCCCCCCACCCCATTGGTTCTGTTTCTCTGGAGAATCTTAATACACTACACCCTGGGGTTCTTATTGTTTGAGATTAAAACCTAGACATTGCATTTTTAGAAAGTTCCCCACATGACTTCATGTGTAGCCGGAGTTGAAGACTACTATTCTAAGTTGCCTAAACAGCATCTCATCGCTAACTGCCCTCATGATTTTTCCATTGGAATCTATTTGCAATGTAAATTTCGCTGGACCACCTTCCTTCCTATTACAAACTGACCTGTGCACTCTCAAAATTTGTATGTTGGCGTCTTCACCCGCAGTGTGACTGCATTTGGAGATAAGGCCTTGGAGGAGATGACTAAGGTTAAATGAAGTTACAAGGATGGGCCCTAGTCCAATGCAATTGATGTCCTTTGAAGAAGAGAGGGAGATACCGGGAGTGTGTGTGAACAGAGAAAAAGCCACATGAGAAGAAGGTGGCGACCTGCAAGCCAAGGGCAGAGGCCTCAAGACAACCTCAAACAGCTGACACCTGGATCTTAGACTTCTGGCCTCCACAGATGAGAAGTAACTTTCTCATATTTGTGGGAAATCAATTTCTGTTGTTTAAACCAGAAGGTTTGTGGTTATTTGGTTACAGTATCTGCAGGTTGCTCAGATCAGCCAGCTATCCAGTGTTTTCATGACCTTGCTCAGACTGAATCTGAATTGGTCACTTGGCTGCACTTCGTTTTGCATGGCTTTTATCCAAATTGGAGTTACACTGGGGAAGGTTTCTGGGGTGAGGTTTTATTGGCCATGTTGAAGTGAAGCTAGCCCCACCAGACTTGGATAAAACAGGCAGGGGAGTGGGAAGAGGCAGCTGTTTCCAGCAAGTGGGCTCCAGTTGCCTGGTTATCCCTGTATTGGTGGAACTGTTTGCCCCGGTGGCTGGACTCCACGAGCTGCTTTGTGCAGAGCAGACTCTATATGACGCCACACGTCTATGCCAAGAAGCTCCATGAGGAGGCACTTAGCCTTGGCATTTTCCATTTGTCGCCTGTTCTGTTAACAACCTCTTGACTTTGGAGGGCAGACCACTGTCTTCCTCAGTCCCTCCAAAGCACTTTATATAAACTTTATTTCAGGATGATGGACAGTGTAATGGGGAAAAAAGAGGAGCAGGGGCTTTGCACCCACACTGACTTGCTACCAAACACCTGCCTCTCTCATTTGGGAGATGAGAGAACTTGGGAAAACTTTTCTGAGACCTCATTCACTCACATGCAAAATAGGAATGAAAGAAACTTTTACACAGTTGACATATAGGTTAATGAAGAACACAGCATGGAGTCTAGAACATTGCAGCTAATAGTCCCTTTTTCAGTGGTCTTTTGAATGTATACATTTTAACATAATTTGTTTTAATTTTTAACTTCATGTTAAGCACTTGCTGACAATTGAGAGATTATAGTATATTGGAGCTGAAATGTTCTTTGAGTTTCATGGTCTAACCCATTCCACTCACAGGGAAAGCCATCTGCCCATGATTTGCATAGCAAGTTGTGTTCAGTTGGAACAAGACTCCAGTCTCCCTGACTCCTGCTGTTTTCTAGAGGACCTTGTGCCTGATAGAGCACACAGCCACCAAATTTTGCTTAGTTCAGGATTACCACATGGGTTTCATTTCTTCCCAATTTCCAGCTCACTCATTGGAATCTCAGCTCCAACCTGCCTCGTTCCTCAACATTCCGGTTATAACATATGCCATTGAGTTACCTGAACTTTTCCCTGCTTAAACACATCTCTCAAGTTTGTTTACACAGTCACAGGCACCTGTGTACCTTCGGGTGAGTATTCCTGAACACCAGAGCCATAACCCTTCTTCAGAGACCTTCATTTTATAGAAAATTGGGCTTGGTGGCTTTGAATGAATGCAGTGAAAAAGAGCACATCACACAATGCATGAATAGGGTACACTGTGTTAAACACCAGGTACTTGAACTTGGAGAAAGGCGTCTTTCCATATTTTAACATTGACCTACAGCTCAAGATGATGGTATGGCATCTAACAATCTCGAGATCTGGTTCTAGCCTTTCTTGGCATTCTTTCTGCTGTTCTCCCACCCACTTTCCTACAAGTGGGAGACAACTTCATTCAGGCAAACAGCATGTCCTTGCACATGACTTTCTCTTTGCCTGGAAGGCTCATCCCCATGTTTTCTATCTGAAAAACTTGCATTCTTCTATGAAAACCTACTTAGAATCCCAACTCCTCAGTAGAGTCTTCTGATTCTCTGCCACTGTCCTCTGTGCTAACTCCTTTCTTTGTGGTTATCTTTAAATATCATCTTTGTCTCCTACAAAGATAAGGTTGACTCCTTGTATTGAGCTATTATTCCCTAAAGTTGCTGTGAAAAACAGCCATGTGAGAAAAATGTGTGTGTGTGTGTGTGTGTGTGTGTGTAGGAGGGAGGGTATTATTCATTAAAAATTTGAGAAAGCTGTTTTAAGTTAGTTGCTTTTCTGTCAGAGCTTTTCAGTGTGGTGACTATACATTGTATATCTCCATGAAGAACAAGAGGGAATTCAGTATTTTCTGAAAATTTCACAAATGGCATAGTTTTGATGGTTCATCCCCATGGATGTTCTATAACACATTCAGGAGAATTTTGCACACTGTTTCATAAGTCCTCTGAGGGAAAGGACCGAGTCCAATATATTTCTGTCTTCCCAGGACCTAGCATTGAGCCTGGTGCTGAGTAAATAACTCAGTAAATGTATATGTATTGAGTGGAATAAACTGAATCACATTAGATTCCTCACTCTCCAACCCAAGGCTGAGCAGGGAATCTGGAAGTGGGTAGCAGAGCAAGGCGAGCTCTTCCCTCTTTCCAAGAATTGACTAATTCTCATCAGAAACAGGCAAGATGCTCAAGCGGCCACTCTCTGCTGCAGCCCCCACACTTCTGACTCACAGCAGGCTCCCAGTGCCTCTCTCAGGAGAAAAAAATGTGAAATGTTTTGGCTGGAACTCAATGGCCAAGAATCTTACCACCTGCCATACTTTTTTAGGAAGTGCTATTAATTTGACAATAGTCCTTGTTTTTTTGTTCTCACACAGACTGTCTGGGTTGCGGAGAAGCTGGCCTGGCAGAAGGAAGTGGGGCTTTTGCAAATAGTTTCCAGCATGGATCCTGTTCTCAGCCTGGCAGCTCCCACATACTGTCTCTCAAAGTAACCCGAAGCAGATATGCTAAGAGACTCCAGCGTTTTCAAATTGTTCTCTTGGCTCAGAGGACCAGCTGGAAGCCCTTGAACATAGCACCAGGGTTGAGATTGGCAGACATCCCCCTCAGAAGATGCTGAGTTCTCTGTTTCACTTGGCCAAGTCACTAGGGGTACTGGCTGAAGTGGAAGCTGCTAGGCAAAGAACAGTCCAGTGGCCCTGGGTTTTGGCAAATCTCTAGAAGGCTTTCTTAAATGTTCTGGTTTTATCAGAGGCTAGATTATCTTTCTGAAGTATGCGCTCCCATAATATCAAAACTTGGGCATTTCATGGGAAATTCAAACCATATGTTTCCATGCTATTTATCTTTAAGATACTTAAATGCCATCTTGTAAGAGAAGTATGATTTCAGGAAAAACGTTTGAGTCATTAATAAGCCCCCTTTCCTTGAGTCAATAACCGGTACTTTCTTTCTTTCTTTTTTTTGAAAATTCCCCCAAATCTCCTATGCAAAGAACTCAGGTTGGATCCTAAGTCCTTGGCCCAGACATTTCCAGAAGGAACATTTTAAATTCAATTATATTCTAAACTCTTCATGCTTTCTGCCATCCATATTTACAACCATAAATTGTAGCCACACAGTCACTAGAAGCAAAGAAGCCAAATGGATGTTGAAATGATGACGCTGGTTCTGGAGCAATGTGATCATAGTCAATGTTTTGTTTTATTTATTCTTGACTGATAAAAATCATTTCACAGTTTATTTTTAGTCTCCTTCATAGAAAAGGCATTGTTCCTTGAGTACAAATGAATTAAATTTGTATTTAGAATTAGCATTTCATTTAAGTGGTACAGAGACTTATGATTTCATGCATTTGGGTAATAAACCAAATTTACCACAGCTCTGCCAGGTGTCAGTCACTAGGGAAGTCACATATATGAGATGTGGCCACTGGTGGGAAAACACAAGTTCAAATGGGGAACTGAGTTTCTAATACACAGTCAGAAATGCATGACCAGTGATTGGGAAAAAGATCAGATTCAGACCCAGATTGATTTATGGAGAGTATGAATGTTTACTGATTGTGTAACAATCCAGTGGCTTCTTAAAAGTAAAACCAGCAGAGATAAGCAGATCTATCACAGGCTCAGAAAAGACATGTGCAGTGTAGTCACGGCCTTTTAATCAGATGTACAAAGAAATTGCCAAGGATCTGAGCTCTAGAATCAATGTACCTGCATTTGAATCCTGAATCAGCTACTTGTTCTGTGACCATAGTTGCATCCTAAGACTCCTCTGAGTTTCGGTTTCATATCTATAACATGAGATGAAATGACTGTATAGAATTGTAATGAGATGAAAATGAAAAATGTACAACAGTGTGCTATTTTTGAAAAAAAAAAAAAAAAAAAAACAAATATAATCCTGAGAATAATACCTGAACAAAATAGGTATGTATTAAAAAAAAATAAAAATAGAAAGTCTAATTTTGGAGACAAACAACTGCCATGCAAAATCACTGACTTCCATTTTATGTTCTCCATAAGAAAAGGAATAAACTTTCTTTAATCAGAGAAGCCCCAGGGCAGTGTGCAGGCAGCTGGAATTTTGGAGCTGGAAGAGATGTAGGAAGTGATCCAGCTTTGTCCCCAGCCACTCCTCGTACATATGGAGAAAAAGTCCAAAGCAGAGAAGAGGCTTGTGCAACACTACAGAACAAGTCAAGAGGGACGCAGACCTAGACCCCGGGTTTCCTGACTCTGAGGCCAGTGTTCTTTGACAGTAACAAGCAACATTCACTGCAATTCCCTCCACTTTCTTCATCTCCAGATCAGGACAGTGGCCATTGTACTACATCATGCTGACTTACTAAGTAAAGTCACCAGTGAAGTTCCTTAGAAACAACAAAGCTTTGAGACACAAATATTTTCCTAGACATTACCCGTTAAACTAAAGCAATTAGGTAATCCATTCCATAGTAGCATTACCTACAAAAATTGGTTTTTACTCGGTTATCTAGAAAATAAACAACAATAAATCTCCAAGGAGGCTTGGTAAGGAAGCATCCCTGCCTTCTCTTCAGTCTGACTGTGCTGCTCAAATTAAGATGAGGTCAGTCTTGGAATCTGTGGCAGTGAACCAGGGTTTACGTGAATCCAGGTACAAACATGGTACCTCTCCTGGGAGGGTCAATTCTACTGAAAATTTGTAGGGAAACATTATTTTGTACAAGAGATATATAGAGAGCAAAATGCAACATTGCTTGAATTAACGCATAGAACTTACGGTTTTGTTTTTAAACAATAACTTAGATGTATTGAGCCCCTAAATATAGGAACTTAACATATATTAAGGATTAACATCTATTAACTCACTTAACCTTCAGAGTAAAAAAGATAAAATTGTTGAATCCAACAAGAATCAAAACTGAGAGAGGCAATGAAAGTTATCCAAGACCCACAGCCCCTAAATGTATAGATTCCAATATAAGACACGCTACCCCAGAACCCATAAATATAATCACTATGTTACATTGCCTTTCACTCTGGTATTTACTGGAAAGGCAGTTTTAGCTATGTCACCATAAAGCAAGGGAGTATTCATTCACTCTCCTGTTGGCTTTGAGTACACAGTGGAAAATTTTGAGAAGCCTTGGATTCTAGCTTCCCCCATGGCTGGTGGCAGTTATATAAGATGCACATCAGTAAAAGAGCTGAATTGCAAATAGTCTACTAACCTGGAAGGAATGTCTGAATGCCTCCCACACCACAATGGTGCTAATTCAGTTGGGAGAGTTTTGCGGGTTTGCTGTGATTTTATTGAAATAAAGGGTTTGGCTATCATAGTTGGTAACTTGAGTGTGTCTTTTGATCCATGTAGAAATAGCTCATCTAAATGACATTTACATGTTATTCTTAACTGCCTGCGGAATCAGATAATCCTTTCCCCAGAAGGATGTCGGCAGCCTCCATAATTTGTGAAGGAAAAGCATCCGGGAAGGAACACGCTGTCAGTCGTGCCTTGAGGCAAGATTTCTGGGTTGATGATTCACATATTTTTATAGCTTTGGTTTTTCACGGTCTTTGTTTTTAAAAAGCAATTTGAATGTATGTGAGCTTTATGACTGTGTATATTCGTAGGGAGGCATTTGAGAGTGTTTTTCCCCATGTATGTAGGAACTCAGAATCTAATCTGGGAGACAGTAGATTTTGCTTTGTGGTTAGAGAATGCCCATGTGAATGAGAAGGGTGGAACTCTCTGTTCCAATAGGCCAGCTCTGAACTGTGCCAGTGATACACAGGCCAGAAAAAAAATATTGTGTCATAAACTCAGATCTTGACTTTTCACCAAAGGTCTCACCAAATGGCACAGGGCTGTCTCAGGGCTCAAGCGCTCTGTGCAGGATGTGAAAGTTCACTGTGGAAGAATTCCAAAATGTATGACTAGCCTGAAGTCAGAGGAAAAGTATCGTGCAGGCTCTGATTCACGTAGTACTCAGGGATCTATTTGCAAAGGCAGCGGAAGAGACGCCGACATTAATGTAAGTGACTCTGCCTCAGGTGCACAAGCAGAGGAGTAAAGGCCACTGCCAGGAGCCCATCTATCTGGCCAGAGACTTGTTAGAAGCTTTAGTGTCGCATGTGTGTTGACGTGAGACTCACTTGCCTGGCAGCACTCCTCCTGTGCCCAGTGTCTCACGTCCAGGTGGTAATTGGACGTGAGTCCTGCCCTCTTGACATTCCTCAAGACCAGCCTCATTCTACTCCCACGCTGTCCGTGGAGCCTCCCCATTTCTCACCTGGATACCTGGAATAGCCTCCCACCTGAGTCCCTGGCTCCCTGCTGAGTCTCCCTCTACAAACTTTCTTATCCCTAGCTTCTGGAGACATTTTTCTAATACACAATTTTGATTGTGTCTCTGCTCTGTCAATAAAATCTTCTGTGGCATCGCATGACAATAAAGTGTTGTCCTTATGGTAGGGATTACCCCTGATCCACGATCCTGGCCTTTGCCTCCCTTAGCGCCCCTCTTTCCACACACCACACTCTGCTCCATTGGCGTCCTGGACTCTCAGATTCTGTGCCTTTGCTAACAGCGTGTGTTCCCTCTGCTTGTGACGTATCTGATCTCACACCCATGCTGCTCCTGGCCTGCTGGGTTATCATATTTGTGTCCTCCAAGTCTCAGATATTGTGACTACCCTGAGGCCACCTCTGTTGGTTTTCCCGTGGTCTTCACACACCCTCCCCTGTCAACCCAGACTATCCTGTTGAAACCACCTTTGCAAAAATTATAGTAGTAACACAACTATGGCAGCAAAAGATCTGATCAAACCCATCCTTATCTTGCCTTTCCCTTAATTATTCCTGGGCTTTCTGGTTGAGCTAACTTTGAGAGACATTTAGTTTATAGTTTAAATGATAACAGGCCTTCCCCCAAACTCAACTGTCTTTGTAAACCTAATGAAAGGGCATCAGTCTGGGGGAGAAGGGGAAGCTGAAATCTGCTAAAGTATGGACATAGATGATTGTCAGCCATTCCTACAAATAACACTACTGTTGTAGAGCCTAAGATTGGCCACTTGAGCTATCTTTTCAGGTTTTTTTTTTTGCATGTCTGACACTCATGGCTCTACCTGGACCCCCTGACCCTTGCTTATATGACCCCATTCAGAAGCAACTCAGCTCAGGTGGACAGCTTTGACCCCCTATGATTTTATCTCTGCTCCCACCATTCAGCAGCCACCCCCACTCTCTCCCACAACCTGTCTTTGAAAAAGCCCTAACCTATGAGCCTTGGATGAGATTGATTTGAGTAGTAACTCTATCCCCCACATGGTATGGCCAGGCTTCTGTCCATTAAACTCTTTTTTTACTGCAACGTCGTGGTCGTTATTTGTGCAGTGGGCAAGAAGAATCCACTGGGCAGTTATACTGTCACTGCCACAACAGAGTGACTGATCTCTGTACCTTGTCATTTTTACTGGACTGTTTCTCCCTCTGCACTATGAGCTCCTCAAAGGCCAAAACAGTGTCTTATTTGTCGCTTTGTCCACAATACCTCACACACTGGGCCCAACCCAGAGTACATTTTCAGTAAATCTGTGCAAATTGAATGGAATTGAATTTGCTTTATGCATAATTGAGAGGGAGGAGAGATTTAAATGAATTATTTCTCTTCTAAACCACATGTCTGGATTATGCAAAAGGTAAAAGCATCTATTTTTGTGGCTGGTGACAATTCAGTCCCTAAAGGCAATGTAGGGGCACTGCTGCTCAGCTCTTCCAGGGTTCTCTTTCAAAGGAAAGCTTTGCAAGCAGACACTTGGCGCAGTTAGCCACCAACTTGTTGTGTGGTTAAAAAGGTGTGCACACTGTTTTGGAGTAGAACACGATTTGGGACAATTTGTATGACTACACAAATCCAGTGCTGCTTTCTTTCAAAAAGCTACATTTTTGTTAGTCTTCCTTGACCTTCCGCTCTTCAAAATTAGTTCATTTGTACACAAATGATAAGGTTTAGGGATTGAAAAGAGGGAGACGCAGATTGACCTCTGCTTATCCCTCTGCTGTGTGGATGAGCAGATATTTTGAGAAGCTTGTGCATCGAAATTGTCTGAGCAGCAGACTTCAACCTCAGAGTACTGTCATCGGGCAAGGAAAAGGTCATATCTATAAATCAAATCCACCTCTGTAAATATGGCTTATCCAATATCAGTTGAAATTCTTATTTGCACAAAGACCTGCACAACATCCGTGGAGAAAGTAGGGAGAGAGATTTGAGATGGCTGGTTGGGAGCAATGAAACAAAGTATTTCCAGAATGAATGGCTTAGACAGGGAAGCAGAGAACCGGGAAGTCAGTGACAACCTTCAGCACTGAATCTAGCTATCACGATGGGGAACTCCACACGCGGTGACCCCCAGGAACATCCTTTACTAGTCCATTTATGCTGCTATATGAAAACCACCACAGCCTGGGTACTTAGAAATACTAGAAATTTATTTCTCGTACTTTGGAGGCTAGGAAGTCCCAGATCTCGGTGCCAGCAGAATCTGTGCCTAGTAAAGGATTTCTGCTTCCAAGACGGTGCCTTCTTGCTGTGTCCTCACAGGGAAACCCTGTCCTCACAGAGTGGAAAGGCAAAAGAGAAAAAAGGGAGGATGCTGCATGAAGCCCCTAGATAAGAGGACTAACCCCCCATTGGTCCACCCCCATGACTTAATCACACCTAAGAGCCCTAGCTCTTACAAATACTGTCACATTGGGGATCAAGTTTGAACACATGAGTTTGAGGAGAACACATTCAGATCATAGTAATCTTCTAATGCCCTGAAGAACATGTGTCACGTTCCTTATTTTGTTTCCAGAGGATGGTCAAATTAAAACTGTTTGGTGTTATAGGCTGAATGGGTCCTCCTGAAATTCCTAGGTTGAAGTCCTAACCCCTAAGGTGCTGGTATTTGAAGGTGGGACCTATGGAAGGTAATTAAATTTAGGTTAGTTATCAAAAGGGGGTTCTCCTGATGGAACTGGTACCTTTATAAGAAGAAAGGGGAGAGGGAGATCTCTGTGAAAACACATACAGAGGAAATGCCCTGTGAACCCACAGTGAGGGGGCTGCCTCTGCAAGGCAGGAAGAGGGACCTCATCAGAACCAAACCTGCCAGCACCTTGATCCAGGACTTCCCAGCCTCCAGAATGTAAGAAATAAATGTCTGTTGTTTAAGCTACTCAATCTATGGTATTGTGCTACAGCAGCCCAAGCTGACTAAGGCAGCTGGGCTAACGTTGAGTAGAGAATAAACTGTAAACTTTAAAGCATATCATGAGTTGGTGGAAGGAGCATGTAGAATATTTGTAAGCCGACCAGAGATGGATCCTTGTTTCACCAGCTTTGCAAGCCTGAGTGATTCACTCGTTGTCTCTGCATTTCAGACTCCTTTCTACAAAGCCCACCCCCAATGGGATGTCGTGCTTATTCAATATGGTAGCATATGTGATGTGATGAATGAGCACCTGGTGGGGGTGAAGACAAAGATGCAGCAGCAGGAAGAAGGAAGGGAAAGCACAGGAGCTGCTGCTGCATAAGGCTGCAGGGAGGGAGGTGAAGGACTTAGGGGGCTGCAGCCGGAGCAGGGAAAACCCAAAAGCTACCCAAGTCAAAAAACCACCTGAGACCAAGCAGAAAGATAAGGAGACCTGTAGAGATTAGAATCCCTGCTACTGCCCTACCTGGGGGCTCAAGTCCAAAGCACAAAGACAATTTCACAGGTACTTCCTCTTTCCCCTCCTCCCCAGGCGGGATGAAATAAGAATGTGTGGATTTCCTTGCAAGAAGGATGTAAGCAGTATCCCCACTGACATCAGGCAGATGGTGGGGTCAGTCCCATGGCAAGAACTCAATGGCTGCTTGTTCTGCCTTCTATAAAGCTGAATGCAAGATTTAGGCTGGATGTTTTATGTAAGGGAAAAGGACCTTGAAGACTATAGAATGCGAATGGGTATTCCATATCTACCCACTTCCTGTCTCCAGGAAGCTGAAGAAAGCTCAGCTCCTGAAGCACAGAAGACCTAAACAAAGTACTCTAGCATCCTGTGGTTCTGACTTGTGTGATTCCAATTTGAATCATGCCGCAAATGTAAAATGACTTCATTTTCCTGTGCCAGATCCCCTGGGGATCTCAGACTTGTTTATGCCTCTCTGAAATGAAGTTCAGCCTAGCCCCAGTGAAGGAAAACACTTCTATAGGCAGGAGGCTGCTGGAGCCAAAACATGAGCAGAGTCTATTCATCCTCCTTTGACAAAACTCATCCTCTTGGAACAAGGGAACTTCAGTTCCTGATGTCTCAGGCTTGGCAGCACAGTGAGAGCTGGTTTCATGCGGAGGTTTAGAAACCAGGGCTCAAATATAAAACTTAATGCCAGGAACCCAGAAAGATCACCTGACCCTTACCCAGAGCTCTGCTCCTAAGGTAACTCTAACCCTAGCCCCTTCCCTTGGCATCCTTTATAAACAACGAGGTCATTACACACAAGTCTGCTAAATCACAAAAGCAGTAAGTGGCCTTGGGTTGGGGTTTACTGGCTACGGATCTCCACCCCACTTGAAGAAAATAGTAACCTTTGTCTTTTTACCAATGCAGACGTTTATTCATTAGAGGTTTACTGACCACCTACCATAAGATAACAGGCACCCAGAATACAGAGAAGAAAACAACGTGGCTCCTGACCACCCATTCCAAGTTTGAGAGACCTCAGGGTACAGGTTTAGATCCAAGTCCTGCTTCTCCTGTATACCACTTCCTAATCTACAAAAAGGTGTGCACAAAACAGTGTGCACTATTTATACCTTGCAGCAGCACATGGGCGAATACATAAGACAGTAACTATCAAGGGCCCACACACATGGGCTCTTCCTTCCTGGTCCCATCGGTGTTTGCTTAGATCTGTGGTGGGGGCAGGGAGTTCTATATTCCCTGCCTTCCATTTCACTGTATTAAGGAATTAACTGAAGGCAGTGTATGTGAGCTGCAGTGTGATAGAATTAAGTGGTTTGCACCCGCCAATGCTAATTAAGCAAAGACAGCATGCTAAGCAGGTTGATGCAATGAATATTCCAAACCAGAAATGAAGATGCTGTGCATGTGGAAGGTATACCATACAAAGAAGCAATTGTTCTGATAGGTTAGCCAAGCAATTGAAATGGCCCACCTTAAGAATCTTCTGAATGTAAATAGACCCATGGTTAGTTTTGTACACAAACGACCTCTCAGAAAAGCATAGGAAGAAAACAGCAGGTGAATTTGAAGCTATCAGAAAGGCTGTACAGGAGATCATCTCAGAAAAGAAATGATCTCGTGTCCCCAGACACAGACAGAATTAGAGGAGGCTTTAGAGGTGGCCAGGGGAATTTATTTAATGAAACTCAAAATAAAAAGTCAAGGCCCTTCTATCTTTAAATTCTTACTCACCATCCGGAGATTTGGGGGTTAGGAAACTGCATTTGCCTATTATTTTGAAATTAGTTGAACCATTTTCTTTAATCTCTGTGCAAGAAATTAAAGTAAAAAAAATGTGTTTGCAAATGACAGTGCTTCCTCATCTAGGAGTTCCTGGGCCCCACTGACTGCACTTTCCTCCAAGGGAGACCAAGGAGGGAAAATGTCATGGCGGTTGCTACTCCAAATCACCAAGCACCTGCAGGCCTGTGTGGGAGCGGAGAGAGAAAGGACTACAGGCAGAGGAACAGGAGCAGGCCTGGGCCCCAGAGTCCTGCATCACAGCCCCAACTCTGCCATTTCCTCAATGAGGAACCTGACCCCAGGGCACAGAGGTGTGTTGGTTCCTACTGTATGCCAGTCTTGGAATATTTCTGTGACTAGGAACTAATAGCTCCATTTTGAAGATTAAAAGAACACAGGATCAGTGAGATCAAGGAGAACAAGTAACTTTCCCAAGGTCGCCTGACTCCAGACTTCATCTTCTACTACACACTCCTCTGGAGGCAACATCTCTCAAGCCCTGGCTTTCCCAACTGAATGATGAGGAGAGAACCAGGCTGTCTCTCCAGCTCCTCCAGCTTTACAAGAAGCTGAATATGAGGATTTTCAATAATTGATATGAATATTTCTCTGGAAAGGTACAAAAGAGGCCAGGTATGGTGGCTCAGGCTTATAATCCCAGCACTTTCGGAGGCCGACAAAGGTGGATCACCTGAACTCAGGAGTTCGAGACCAGCCTGGACAGCATGGCGAAACTCCATCTCTACCAAAAATACAAAAATTTAGCCAGATGTGGTGGTGCACACCTGTGAACCGGTTGGAGTTTTGAGACAGGGTGTCACAAAAAAAGAAAAGAAAAGAAAAGAAAAAAATGCTGGTGAAACATTAAAATGCAAAGAATTTGAGTGTCAAGCACACATAAAGAAAAAATTAGTGATTAAATTCGTGATTAGCTGACCGTTTTCACTTACCAAAAATATGAACATTGTAGTGCATATTCTTTATTTGTCTGAATAGACTAAACTGGGGGGTAGAAGAGTAGAGGAAGCAGGAGTAAATACAGTAAATACTACTCCTATTTACTTAATAGGAGAAGTAAAGTTATAGAACCTGCTCTAAAGTCTATTTTCTGAAATAGAGGGAACAATTTTATATATATATATATATATATATATATATATATATAATTATATATATATTAGGTTTCAAGCTGCTATTGAATCTAAACAATGTTTACTGAGAAGGAAAACATCTAGAAGGATTGCCATTGCCTTTAGCTAATCTGACACTTGTGCTCTACCACTAAGGTTCACATTCAGAGTCTCACAGGATATCCATCATAACCTCTTCAGATACAAGAGGCAATTTTACCCTCCACATATAAAAAACGAATGCTCACTAAAATCAAGGAAATTTTTCCAGGTTCCAATGGCTGCTAAATCCAATCCTGAGGTATTTTTTAATCTGCTGTGGCATCTGTCTCCCCAGTGCCTAGTCGTGTGTATGACAAATACTTGGCACTTAGCAGTCTAACAAATGAATAAATTTCAAACGAGAAAACCTACCCTTATAAGGATGCTAAAATCTTTCTTGTCTTTATACAGAGCTGGAATGAACATCTCTTTGCCAGCTGCACTGAAATTGAAGGATGAAGTTTTCTGGGAAAGATGCCTTTACCTGAAATTATGTCATTAGAAATACTTAGGAAATACTTTCTTTTCAATGCCTGTAGAAGAGAGAATATATTTGCCAACAGATATGTTCAATAATGTTGTGGTAAATAAATTAATCACCCTAGTTCACAAAAACATTTAATAAACAATGACTATGTTTTAAGCACTTGACACGACACAAGGAACACTATGGCAAATAAAATACAGTTGCTGTCATCAGGTAATTCACAGTCTAAGCATACAAAGCAGGCAATTAAACAGGAAATTATAAAATGGCATGGGACAGGATATTGCTAGACTGGTGATATGATCTCACAGAGTTGAATAAGAAATCAGACAAGGGGATCCTAAGACTGCACAGAGGAGCAAAGGAGGTGTCAAGGGGTGGTCTTGGGGCCAGTATCAGAATGATTTGTACAACTTTGCATTTTTTAAAGCTGAAAGTAACTTGGAGATCAATTTTGATTGAATCTAATCTCATTAAGAGATCAATCAAACCCAGAGAGGGAAACTGACATACACGAGATCACATGGGGGTTAATGTCAGTGGTAGAACAAAGGACTCCTAAGGCTAAGATCAATGTTAGTTCTCAGGCCACATGTGTGCATCACTAAGGAAGACTGTGAATAAATGATGTCTTCATTTCGCCTTAGGTAGACAGCCCCCCAGTCCTCACAAAGGCCAAATGAAGTACATATTGGCCCTGTTATATAGGATAAAGGACCCACACTCAACCATCTAGGTATGGACCCAGGATTTGAACCCGCACCTGCCTGTCTCTAAGCTGACTCTCAGAGGCAGATGAACAAGACCATTCCTGTTTGGAATGAAAGCTGGAGGCCACTGAAGAATCCCAGCTTCTCACTCCTTTTTACAAATAGATGTCCCATTGTGGATACATTACTGTGTGTTCAGAGCCAGTCTTCTAGAAGTACTAAGGTCATCCACAACCACTCTCAGAACTGATCAGACACGTGGATGTAATTTGGCCCAGATTATAGGCCACAAGATTTGCAGGAGGTGGAAATTCACAAGTCATTCTATGGAGAATAATGGAAATGATTGCTGTGCTCTGGTCACCCACAGCCATTAACAGCGTTGGTCAACGATGATTTCATTACAGTCCTGTCTAAAGGAGGGGGATGTATGAGCTGACCTCTTCTGGCTTCTTCATTCATGAGTGCTTGGGATTGTCTTTATTGGATTGAGGTGGTGGGAACTGAAATATATGTCTCATTTGGAGTGATTTGTTTTGTGTATCTTTCAAGATTCATGAAACAGATTGTTAGAACAGATTTTTTTATTTTCCTTTTTGTTATGTTTTAATACTATAGTGTATGTAATGGCATGGAAAAAACTGTTTGAAATCTGCTACATTCTTCCTTATTTTAAACTTTCTCTCCTCTACACATATCTGCATATGGTGTTTGAGACACTGGCATAAGTAAGTACATGGCATAAAACCTCAAAAAAGGGTAAGAGTTCCCCTTCCAGCATGGCCAAATATCTCCACCGAGTCTCCCCTAATTCATAGGGAAATGGATTAATATGTTCTGATCCCTGGGCTTGTAATTTACAGCAAAAATCAAGTTCTCTTTCACAGCAGATTGGAAGGTTCAGTAAATCATGTTCTCCTATTGCAGCCAATGTCTCTACATTGCAATTTTTGATGAAAATCAGCAAGGTTGTGGTATGTGGTTATTGACTTATATTTGGGCTCATAACCTTGAGTCTCTCAGTCAGTTAAACTGGAATAGTTTTTTTAAAAAAAACTTTTTCTGAACACCTATCAGGTGACAAAGTGCTATGCAAGAAACATGGATCAATCTCTTTCCTCCAGAAGATCATTGATTGACAGCAAAGAGAAGTTCAGAAGGGGGGAATATTAAACATACATAAGACGCCAGAAACAAAAAGCTATGAACCACAAGGTCTTTACATCACAGTGACTGGATTAGCCACTCAAAATGGGAGCATAGAGTAAAGGCAGAATATGCCTTAAATTTCCCAGTGGTGATCAGCCCTCATTCTGAAAGGATTTTAGTAAAATTATACATGACGGAAAAGGAGACAAGGCCACCTGCTGATGTCTGATGTCCCAGATCGCTTCCCTTCACAAGCATTGAAGCCATTATGTCTAGCCCTTCAGCTGATGTTCAGTTCGACCACACCGTTTTCCACCATTCGCCATCCTAATTGCAACAGCCTCTATTCAGAAAGTTAAGAAGGAAAACAATAACCGTATAAGACCAATGCAAAAATTATGCCAAAAAGATAAAATAAAAAGAAGGACACAGACTGTGAGTACTCTTTGGAAAAAGAATGTTTTCTAGGGAAGGGGAGCAAATTTTAGATGACTACTGCTTTTTATTTTCAACACAATTAAATACAATATAAATATGAAGAATATCAGATCAGAGAGAATAGGAAAGAATGAATGATAAATGGTTTTAACAATGATGATGAAAATAATGAGGAGAACAAATGTATAATACCATTGTAGATTTTTTAGAAGGCTGTAGAAGCATCAATAAACAGAACATATAATGACGCTATGGAAATTTAAGGCAGTAACATAGAGGATGAAATGAGAAAAATTTCAAAGAATGAGGAAAGAAAGGACAAATAATTTTTAAATGAGCACATCTGAGTAATAGACAATGTAGACATCACTTTCAGATAATTAGTAACACTAATTTAGTGAACAGAATACACTAAACAGAAAACATATTTGAATATGTAAGTGAAAAACTATCTGGAAATAAAGATCTTGATCTGCAATCCTAAGGGGCTCAGTGTGTTTTAGGAGGAATTCATAAAGAATGACTAACATTATGCCATATTTTAACAAAAATTGTCAAACCTTGGGGATGAGGAAAAGTACTAACTTGTCTAGAAGAAAAGAGTTCACCTACACAACCAAAAAAAAAAAAGAGTGAATGGACTCAGAATTCACCACAACAGCATTAGGTAATAGAAAATAATAAAACAATTGCTGGTGTACTTTGGAATAAGATGATTTCTGACCCTAGAATTCTATATTCAGTCATATTCTCAGGTATATAAGGATAAAAGATAAATTTTAACAATTCATTCTCCTTGAAAAATCTGTTTTAAGTTGTATCTCACCCAATGGAACAACCTTATTTTTCAAGAAAACAAATAAGGTAAGTCACATGTAAATAACATGTCCAGTGAAAGAAGTGACTATAAACATTGAATCAATTAAAGAGGAATTATGTCTAAAATTTCTGAGGTTCTTGATCCATACCTTTAAAAGACAGATTTATTAACTCATTAAAGAAATAATAATAAACTCATTGTGTGATAACGTATTTTTATAAAGAATAACTATATTTTTCAATACCAAAAACATCAATGAGGAAAGTACTCTTTTACATTCTTGCCAGTCTCTTAAATTCCTTGTTTAATACAAGACAATTATTTTTGCATCTGCTTCTGCATTAAATAAGTTGTGTTACTGTTTTATTTGGGTTACATAAAGAAGAAAAATTAGCCACGTACATATGTAGTTGGAACAGGAGGAGCATTTTAGTAGCCTTTTCAAATAATTGAGGTAATTCTCTTTCGATACTGTACCAAAACAAGCGGCAGTTTCTTAAAGGTGAATTGCACTGTGGAATCTGAAACTGTACCAATGAATATTTTATACTCTGTTATGTTAGCATTCATTGGTCTATCTCGCCTTTTCCTAAAGCATGATTTTCATTCATTCTTTCTTTTTTTCTTTCTATGTTACTGTTTCCTCTCTCTCTCTCTCTCTCTCTCTCTCTCTCTCTCTCTCTCTCTCTCTCTCTCCCCCCTTCCTCTCCTTTCTCTCTTTCTCTCTTTCTTTCTTTCTTTTGAGATGGAGTCTCGCTCTATTGGCCAGGGAGTGCAGTGGTGCATTCTTGGCTCATTGCAACCTCCACCTCCTGTATTCAACTGATTCTCCTGCCTCAGCCTCCTGAGTAGCTGGGATTACAATCACATGCCACCATGCCCGGCTAATGTTTGTATTTTTAGTAGAGATGGGGTTTCACCATGTTGGCCAGGCTCGTCTTGAACTCTTGACCTCATGTGATCCATCCACCTCGGTCTCCCAAAGTGCTGGGATTACAGGCATGAGCCACCACGCCCAGCCTCTTTTTTTTTTTATTTAATTTTCTGTTAGATACAGGAGGCACATATGCAGGTTTATTACATGGAACAATTGCATGATATCGAGGTTTGGGGTTGATCCTGTCACGCAGGTAGTGAGCATAACACCTAATAGGTAGTTTTTCAAACCATGCCCCACCTCTCCTGTTCCCATAGTCCACAGTGTCTGTGGTTCCCACATTAATCTCCATGTGTGTTCAATGTTTAGAACATGCAGTATTTGGTTTTCTGTTTCTGTGTTAATTTGTTTAGGATTATGACCTCCAACTACATCCATGTTGCTGCAAAAGACATGATTTCATTCTTTTTTATAGGTCTGTAGTATTATGTACCACATTTTCTTTATCCAACATACCACTGATGGGCACCTGGGTGGATTCCATGTCCACCTGAGTGGATTCCATGTCTTTGCTATTGTGAATTGTGCTGTGCTGCAATGAACGTGTGTGTGTGTGTGTGTGTGTTTCTTTTTGGTAAAATGATTTATTTTCCTTTTGGGTAAACACCCCATAATGGGATTGCTGGGTCAAATGGTAGTTCCATTTGACGTACTTTAAGAAATCTCCAAAATGCTTTCCACATTGGCTGGACTAAATTATATTCCCACAAACAATGTATAAGTGTTCCGTTTTCTCTGCAGCCTTGCCAGCATCTGTTGTTTTTTGACTTTCTAATATTAATAATAAGCATTCTGACTGGTGTGAGATGGTACCTCACTGTGGTTTTGAAAACAGAAATTTTTCGAAATGAGACATACAAATAGCCAACAAACTTCAGAAAAACAGTCAGCATCATTGATCCATACTTAAACTATTTTTGTTTCAGTTCTACCAATGTCTACTCTTAATAGCAATGTATGAACCCTGCTTAGCCTTAAGGATTTCATTTTTTGCTAATATGCCAGAATGAAAAAAAAAAAACTTGTTTACTTTTTGTTATGAATATAAAGGAAAAGCTCCCACATGAATTTATTAGTCACCTTTCAGCTTTCTAAAGAGTCATCATATTCGGCCCCTGCCTCTGTGTAGGACTAGTCGACACCAGCAAGCCTTGACAGGGGAAAATGAAAGGAGGAAGAAATGGCTGGCCTATTTCAGGCTTCTCACTACAGACATGGAGGGATATCTTCATTACCTGATACTAGTGGGTATATCCATTTGTTCACTGTGATGCCTTTCTCCCAGAAGAAAAGCTGGGATGAGCCAGCCTACCACTGACTATGACCATATTCCTTACTCCACACTGTATTGTGGGTCAAGGATGAGGATTCCTAAATCAAATACAACATGCAAGTATAAGGGTTTAAACTCTGAACACCTAAGCAGCATGTCCACAACCCACAGCCAATTCAAAGGTTTCCAGGAATGCTGGGTAAAGGTGGGAAAGAAACAGCTGCTCTGAGTTGACAATCAAGAGATCATTTTTAGTAGGGGTACTTTTTGCTCTCAGCAGTCTATAACTATCATTAGAATACTCTACATAGGACCATATTTTCAAAGATGTAAGGATAAAGGAAAAATATCTGTAACATATTGTATGGACACTGCAGAAATATTTGAAGAGGCAGGTGGGTGATCACTTCCCTGGATCACTCACCCTAGCATTTGAAATGCCTGTGTGTTCCCAGGAGGGCTGAATCAGGTAGCTCAGGAGAGGACATCTAGCACAACATCTGGCATTCAGTGAAAGTCACTTTTAGTTCCAAGCAGCTGTTTTGATTTTGTGGCACAGCCCATGAAGGAGACATTGCATGTGGCACTGACCACAAATTACTGCCTCATTGTTAGAGTGAAAGTCATGTCAATACTGAAAAGATGAAAAGCATCCTTAAATTGTTTTCATTTATTTATGTAATAAGTACCTGAAGACAGCAGCACAGGCTCCCAGTTCTCTATAGCAGATGAATTCTTTCTATTCAACAACCTCTAGCTTCTTTGAAAGTGTAAACAGCTAAACTGGAAGGATTTCAGGAGTCCAGCTTACAAGGACTAAGAGGTCCCTTTTTGTAGGTGAGGAAATTGTAACCCAAAGAGGAAAGAAACTTTGCCATTGCTGTCACTTCCATAAACCAAAAGTATCTGAGAGAGGGCTCAATCAATTTAGAAGTTCAATTTGCCCACATTTACGGATCATAACCTGTGACACAGCCTTGGGAGGTCCTGGATATGTGCCCAAGGTGGTTGACTTACAGGTTGGTTTTAACTGTTTCAGGGAGACATAAGACATCAATCAATGCATATGAGGCATATATTGGTTTGGTCTAGAAATGCAGGCCAACTCCAAGCGTAGGGAGGGAGAGGCTTAGGTGGACTCAAAGATTTTTTGATTGGCAATTTCTGATTGGCAAAGATTTTCAATTGGCAGTTAGTTATTATCTAAAAACCTGGGATCAGTAGAAAGGAGTGTCTGGGTTAAGATAAGGGATTGTGGAGAACAAGGTTCTTATTATGTAGATGAAGTCTCATTGGTGGCCAGAGGCAAAGATGGCAAATATTTCCTATTCAGACCCTTAAAAGGTGCTACACTCAGCCATTCTCTTCAGGATCAGAAAAAGACCTGGAAAGGGAAGAGGGCTCTCTAGAGAATGTAAATATTCCCCACAAGAGACAGCTTTATGGGACCATTTCAAAATATGTCAAACAAATATATTTTGAGGTAAAATACTTTGGTTTCTTTCAGAGCGCTGCCATCTGGGATGTAATGCTATAATAGAGTCAAGTTGGAATTTGGTAACTTATTGCTACAAAGAGTCTGTCTGTCAGTCTTGGGATCGCTAGTTTAATATTAATGCTGTTCAGTTGTGCCCGAATTCCAAAGAGAGGAGAGTATAACGAGGCCTGTCCAACCCTCCCTTCTCATCATGGTCTGAACTAATTTTTCAGGTTTAGTTGGGTCCCTTTGGCCAAGGGGAAGTTTCGTTCAGTCCGTTGGAGGGCTTGGAATTCTATTTTTGGTTTACACTTCTAATCTCTGGTGCAAAAGGCTTTCTTTTGGTGGGTAATTTTTTGATGCAGCAACAGTGCAATCAGTGAACTTTATTCTGCATATTTTTTAAGGTAAGTAACTTATCAAGGGCAAATGCAAGCACATGACCTATTTGCATTTGTGTCCCCAGTCCCTGGAACAGGGCTGGGCACAGAGTAGGCACTTGTCTGCTGCACTGACCGAACTGCACATGACTGCGGGAATCCTGGGGCCACCTTGTGGGTGACCGTGGTCGTGGCTGTGGTCTCCTCTCCTCTGCAGGGTGCATGCCCCTGCTCTGCATGCTTCCCTTCTCTCCCCACAAACCACAAAGCAAGAAGGCAGTGGGAGGTGGCACTGTGGCAGTACAGACACATTAAAGACCCCGGGATTGTTTGCTTTTGTCTGGTAAAACTTGACAACAGCTTCAGTTTATTTATCTTGAAAACTCTCAAAGATAATACCAACAGTTAGCAGGAGGGGAATTAGTCATAAGCACACGTGGTTTCCCGATATTGCCCCAAGAAAAAATACCCCCCTTCAAAGTTCTCTGGTTTCAGCATCGCCTAATTTATGGAACATTAGGTCAAGACCTCAAGGTTCTGATTTCAACAGAGATTCTGCCACGAGAAACTGCCGGCTGGTCACACCTCCCCACTCCTCAGAGAACCCTTGGAAATGTCTCTGCATTTTCATCTTATACATATGAATGTTTAAAATATGACTGCTGTCCTGCCCCCACTAGGATGGCATCTGCTATGATAAGGAAAGAAATGTTTGAACAACTGAATTTACATTGGATTGTTTTTCGCAACTCTGGTCAGTGTGCAGTATAAATGGGAGTTCTTGAATGCATATATATTCAAATCATAATTAGAACCTAAGACACAAAACTTCTGTCCTTTGATAAAAGTTGACTGAGCATCTATTAGGTGCAGGCCCTGGGAATATAATGATAAATAAATACAGCCCCTGGTCTCAGGGAGCAGAAATGACTGAGACAGTAGTAGCTATGACAGAGGTAACCCAGCATGTCCCAGTGCTTTGAGAAGGGATATGTGTCCAAAGACCTTCCAAAAGACATGGGGTCTTAACTGTGTGTGAATGGGTGAAAGGAGCTGGCTAAGAGGATGGAGAAGGGAGAGCACCTGGGTTCTATTATCCAAAGGATTGTTAACAATTTTACAGTCCAAACGTTTTAGATCAGGAACCCCAGCATTTCATCCATTAGGATGCCAAGACAGCATGTCTGTGACAGGGCATGAATAGAACACAGGTATCCTATCCCTAGGCTCACACATATGGAGGAGAGGATAGCAGCCATGCCACCCGACCTTGGCAGTTCCCCATGAAAAGCCCATGCTAGAGACGGGAAGGCTGGGAAACCTCCCAGCTGCAGACACAGCCCACCCCCACCAGAACTTAGCGCATGCCTCGCGCCCTCAGGCCTGTGATGTGCTATGTGGATTGTTTATGTGCACAGCTGCCCTTGGAGTTGTGCAGTGAACATCCCACCAGACTGTCTAAGATAGCCCTGCAGTCACTGGTTAATTTAGCTCTTTTGTCATCGCTTCTGGCTTGGTTGTCAGAGTTTGCATTCTGGTGGTATCATTCATCTCACACAGGTCTATTAGGTATCATTACATGATGGCTTCTCACAGCAGGAGGTGTCATGATGACTGTGATCACAACTGTGCCCTTGAAAGCTTACCCTCGAGTGCTCAGCCTACTCTACCTCTATGCATCTCCACAGACGTGGAAGCCTGGTAAGCCGGGTACAAGCAGACCTTTACTCTCGGCTCATATATTACCGTCCCCAGTTCCTCAGGCAGAACGTCCTACCCTACTTGATACATGGCAGAGTCCCAGGAAGTGTGCACATGCAGGCACATGCAGCCCCTTGTTCATTTATCTATTTTGGGTGTTTGAGTTTATTTAATATCCATGTCATAGCTTGGATAAGTCGAAGCTTGGATGATCTGAGTTTTCACTCTTGTGTCTGTCATTCATACCCTGCTGTTAGAATTTCTATTCCACTTGTAATAAAAAACAAAGTCCTTCTAAGTCCATGGGGACCTCTGTGACCTGGTCATCCCTTTCTGGCCTGTCTCCTTCCACCCTTTTATTGGGCACTCCGCTCAGTCACTCACACCCCTAGATGTCCATCCACTGTGAGGCCAGGCATCTTACAGTCAGGCACCTAGCACATAGTAGGGATACAAACATATGCTCTAGGGGAGGAAATGAACTAAGGGATTGCAGGTGGGAAGAGATTGCCTGCAATGCTGGGCATTATTCAAGCCCTCCACTAGCCATGGGAGGCTAGCAGCATCAATTCTGTCAGCAAAGCACCTCATGCATTCTCAGCCATGGTTGCATTTTCTTTCACCCCAAAATGAATGCCCACTGTTTCGCATTACTGGCCTACTCTCTCAATCTCATCTTTCTGGAAAACCTCTACATGTTCTTCACTCCAGACGTGGGTCATAATTCTGCCATTCGACTGGGGAAACCTAGCCCTGCCTGACCTCAGCAAGGCCAGCATCCGAGCTGTCAGCCTCCTAATGCTGTAAAACAGGCAGAGTGCCCCTCATACGACAATTGAGGAGCTAAAGTTCACGGTGAGTTGGGGACTTGCAGAAGTCCCACAGCTGGATTTGAACCTAAGCCTTTGTAACTCCAAAGCCACTACTTGGGCCATTAAACCACCTTCATTCATGCATAAGCAAAGTTGGAAAGTTTCATTATTACTGATCCAGAGGAAACTTTAAGACCTTCCTCCACCCTCAGCTCCACAACTTCACTGGCATCTCCACAGTGGCAAAGCTTTTGTGTGTGTGAATGTAAACAAGTGGTAATGAATGGTAGAGGAGCTGAACTACTAACCTTTCAAGGTTCTGAAATTTTATGAATTAAATCTTCTTTGTTCAAAACACTGAACCTGTTGTTTCCCCCTTGATCACTGAGCTTCTCCAGGAACAAGGGCAGGCCATCTGATTCTAATGAATGTTAGAATATCTGTTTCTGAAGTATATTTTTATCCAATAAAAAATAGGAAGCCACTGAAGGTTTTTCAGTGGGACAGGCACATGGTCATCTCTGTGTTTAGGAAACAGCAATGCAGAAGATGCATCTGCAAGTTGGCACTGGTGCCAAGGAGGCCACTGAGGCCAAACAAGAAGCGAAGGAGAATTAAACAAATGCCGAAGAGGGAGAGGAAGGAACACTAAGGAGGGACATTATTTCTCACCACAGTGCATGCTCCAAGAAGGCAGAAACATGTTATGCTTACTCACTGCTCTATTTTTAGCACCCAGAACAATGTTTGGCAAATAGTCAATGCTCCAGGAATGTTTTAAATTTTGTAAATGTTGTCAGGGAGGACTTGAAAGAACGTCGAGTATTTCAGTGAGAAAGAGGTGGCATTCAGCACACCTAAGAATCATTTCAGAACAGTCTTCACTGGTCAAATAAGCAATGAAGAGTGAAGAGGGGTTCATAATAGCAGAACCCAGACCCAGGGAGACCAGCCAGTGTACCATGCCTGGGGAATAAGCGAAAAACTGGGGAGGAAAGCAGGGAAGTGTACACATGAAATAAACATCAGGTACTCTTCTGCAACTGCTCAAAGCCTCCATTGTGACATTTTGCAATCAGCCCTCCAGGAAGAGGCAGGCACAAGCCTGCCTGTGAATTGTGTAAGAATCTTCCAGCTATCCAGGCAGGTAAAATCACAGCAGCCTCTGATCATTCTCTCTTCTTGACTGTGGATAACCAGTTGCAAACATCTATTGATTGAACACCTGCAATATCTCTTGCATCTCCTTGTCATAGTTTGGGTGTTTGGCCCTCTGTAATTCTCAGGTTGAAACTTGATCCCCAGTGTTGGAGCAGGTCTAATGGGAGGTGTTTGGGTCATGGGAGTAGATCCCTCATGAATAAATTAGTGACCTTCCTGGCGGCAGCCATGCATGTGTGCTTACTCTATTCATTCCCACAAGAGCTGGTTGAAGAAAAAAAAAAAAGAACTAGAAACTCCTCTCTCTCTTTTTCTTGCTCTCTCTCTGTCTCACTGTGGGAGTTTAACTGCGCCACTAAGATGGCGCCGACGGTCCCGGAGACGGTCAGATGACCGTTTGGCCTTTTGCCTTATATGGCTACCTGCCCGTCAGGCGGCCTGCGGGCGGCGACCCTGGGAAGGAGCACCAATG
>CAUYQU010090471.1:0-45350 GCA_963574635.1 Cheracebus regulus
ACTTAACAAATATTTACAGAACTCTCCTCCCCAAATCCACAAAACATACATTTTTCTCAGTATCACATTATACCTATTTTAAAAGTGACCACATAATTGGAAGTAAATCACTCCTCAGCAATTGCATAGCATTTCAAAGGTTTAAATAAAATATTGGTTGGCTGCTTATTTGTTATTTTCATCCCGTATTCCTTCCTGTCTCCATTGTTAAGCACAAATATTGGCATAAAAGAGGTTTTTAATACCCATTTTTAGACTGTGTTCTAGCCTGGGCAATAAAACAAGAATCCTATTCTCTCTCCCTCTTTCTCTTCCTCTTTCTTTCTCTCTTTCATTCTTTTTTTCTTTCTTTTGCTCTTTCTTTTTCTAAAAAAAATAATAAGTTGATAAGGATGTAGAGAAATTAGAAACCCCATACATTGCTGGTGGTAATGTAAAATGGAAACTGAAAAATAGCTTGGTGTTTCCTCAATCAGTTAAATATTGAATTAAATTACATATGACCTACTAATTCCACTCCTGAGTATATATCACAAATGATTGAAAACAGCTACTGAAACAAAAATTTATGACTGAGTGTTCAGAGGAGTACTATTCACAGTAGCCAAAAGACAGAAGCAACCCAAGTGTCTACCAACTGACAGATGATAAACAAAATTTGTATATCTATAAAGTGGAATATTATTCAGTCATAAAAAGGCATGAAGTACTGATACATGCTACAACATGGATGAACCTTGAAAATACTATGCTAAGTAAAAGAAGTAAGACCCAGAAAGTCACATATTGTAAGATTCAGTTTATATGAAATATTCAGAATAACCAAATCCATTGAGACAGAAAGCAGATTAGTAGTTGCCAGGGGATGGGGGAAAAGGGATGTATAATGGACATGAAGTTTTCTGTTGGATGGATGAAAATGTTCTCTAACTAGGTAGTGGTGATGGTTATACAACACTGTGAATATACTAAACAACATGGTAAATTTTATGTTATGTGATTTTACCACAATAAAGTATGCTTTTACGGAGTGAGCATTCACCACACATCAGTTATTATTATTGAAATTTTTTTGGCATTTTTATATGCTCTCAGAACAATATTATCATGCATTAGGTTTTATTCCATCATTGTCTAATGGATACATTTCTTATCTCTCATACTAAACTCTCTGCTCCTTCATTTCTCAACAGGACATCATTACTCCCTGCCAAGCTACCCCTATGTGTAGACAGAACTGCCTGTGTGAATTGATTTGTGAAGTGCGGAACACCTTATCTTCCCCAGAGTCTTTGTCTCATAGGCCCATTTTGAGCTCTGCAATTCCAGCATGAGAAGGATTCCATTGTGTAAGGCCTGGTTGTCACTACGGTGCTCTTCTTGAAATGCAAGCTTATTACCTGGAAAGGTTAATAACCTGTACACACTGACCAGAGAATTTAACACCTTAGCATTAATCAAGCCAGTCACCAAAAAAACCACCTGAGGAAATGGAAGCTTGCCCAGGAGACTTTTGGTGGGGATGACTGAGGTGACAGTTTGTCTGTTCAGGTAAGCTCCAGTCAGTGATTCTGAACCACCAGGGCAGTGGGGAAAACAATACTATAGACCAGGGGTCCCCAACCCCCGGGCAGCAGAAAGCTACTGGTCCTTGTGAGTTGCAGGCTAGTGTGCATTACTGCCTGAGCTCTGCCTCCTGTCAGATCAGCAGGAATCAGATTCTCAGAGGAGGGCAAACCCTATTGTGAATTGCTGCCTGTGAGGAATCTAGGTTCCATATTCCTTCTAAGACTCTAATGATAAATGTAATGCTCTTGAATCATTCCCAAACCATGGGGACTACTGCTCTAGAGAAGGGCAGCTGAAAGAGTGAGAAGCTTTTAGAGGAAAACTTCACCTATTTGAGAATCTTACCAAGATCTTGTGTTCTGCCCAAAGCAGTTATGTCTACCTCAATATGGTGGGCACGCAATATGACAATCTGTGTACTTCCTTTGAATGAAGAAATGAATGGATGATTGATGTCTGGAATAGGCTTTAAAATGTTCTCTTCTTGTACCCCTCTCTCCTATCACCACTATAACTAAAATAATATTAGCATTAGTTGACATTCGTAGAGTTTACCATGAGCTAAGCACTTTCCCCATTATTCACAGTTTTGCTTTCTATGGTTTCAATGGTTTTCAGGGTCAACTGCAGTCTGATGATATTAAATGGGAAATTCCAGAAATAAACAGTTGATAAGTATTAAATTGCATGCAATTCTGAGTAGCAAATGAAACCTCACACCACTCTGCTTTATCCTTTCTCTACCACAAGAAAAAGGGTGAGAACAGTATAATAAGGTATTTTGAGGCTGGGCGCAGTGACCCATGCAATGTAATCCCAGCACTTTGGGAGGCTGGGGTGGGTGGATCACCTGAACCAACATGGTGAAACCATGTCTCCACTAATAATAATTTAAAAAATTAGCCAGGCATGGTGGTGGGCACCTGTAGTCCCAGCTACTCAGGAGGCTGAGGCAGGAGAGTCTCTTGAACCTGGGAGGCAGAGGTTGCAGTGAGCAGAGATTGTTTGCACTCCAGCCTGGGCAACAAGAGTGAAACTTTATCTCAAAAAAAAAAAAAAAGATATTTTGAGAGTGAGAGACCACATCTATTTTTATTATACTATTTTATTATACTATTTTGTTATAATGTTCTGCTTCATTATTAGTTATTGTTAGCAACCCCTTACTGTGCCTAATTTATAAATTAAACTTTATCATAGGTATATATGTATAAGAAACAACAGAGTGTATATAGAGTTCCATACTATCCATGGTTTCAGGCATCCATGGGGGTCTTGGAACATATTCTCCATGGCTAAGGCTCTACCATATATGATTTTATTTTCATTTTTTGAGACAGAGTCTCACTTCATCACCTAGACTGAAGTGCAGTAGTGTGATCATTGCTTACTGTAGCCTCAACCTGCCCCAGCTCAAGCGATCCTCCCATCTCAGTCTCCTGAGTAGCTGGGAAGCATGTGCCACCACACCTGGTTAATTTTTAATTTTTTTGTAGGGACGGGGTCTCCCTATGTTGCCCAGGCTGGTCTAGAACTCCTGAAATCAAGGGATCCCCCTGTGTTGGTCCCCCAAAGTGCTGGGATTAAAGGCGTAAGCCACGACACTAGCCTATATATGATTATTCCATTCAGTCTGCCCACAAGCTTATGAAATAATTACTGTTATTATGCTAATTTACACAAAAGGAAACTAAGACTTAGAAAAGTTACGCAACTTATCCAAGCTGCCAAGCCCAGCCAATTTGCCAAGCCTAATGGAGCAGAATTTCAACCCATTCAGAGCCTCCACTCCAACCACTATGCTGACTGCCCTAATGCCCTCAGTGGTAAACATCAGCATGGGTTAAATGGGTCTAAAAAAATGAATTAGAGCCAATAGTAGCAAATAATAAAGTGAACACTGTGGAAGGTTAGGCCCCTTTTGGTCATTCTCCTCTCTGCACCTGCAGTATCCCACACTCCCCACCCAGCTTGGCAGCCAAAATTGTTAATTTAAGGTAATTGTAGCCCCTATGAGGAGAGCATATTAAGTGCTCACTTCAATTTAGGTTTTCATTTTTAATTCATGGAAAACAAAACTAAACTAAAAAGTATATTGAAATAGTTGATAAAGAGTAAAACTTAGGTTGTACAACTCTCATTGGTTGTTGAGTGATATTCACTGAGTGCTATGCTTGGCTTGTGTGAAGTATCTATATCCTACTCCATTTCATTTATTTTATTTCAGCATACATATGAGATGGCTTTTCATGAGTTACAGTAGGTCTGGTATGCAATCTGTATTTCCTCAGTGACTTCTTAAGACAGTCTTATAAATAGCAACTTCAGACAATCCAAAAACTCTGGGTTAAATATTTTCTATTTTTGGCATTAATTCCAGTATAAATTGGACCAGTCATCCTTTTATCTATGCAGATTTACCACATGTATATATTTTCAAAGCAGTTGAAAGAAAAGTAAAAAGTTGGATGCAAAACCTCTGGGTGCAATATCATATAACCAAATAATGTGGATATTTTTGGAATTTTTCACTTTTCATTTCAATGTTTGGGGAGTGTGTACAAACTAATCTGCATACACATAATTTGGGAATACATACATAGACTGAATCTATTTGGCATACATTTTTCTATATGTTTCTCCCCAATGGCTCAAAAACTTTATGTAGCTTTCATTTAGAGTTGTCATTATTTCTAAGAACTGTAGAATTTTTCTTTCAGTGCTGAGGAATTGCTAGGCTATAGCTTTTCACTCAGTTAATTGTAAAACATGTATATATTCCATGCTTGATGCTCTCTGGAGACACAAAACCAGGGATATATCAGAGTTTAAACCCAAGAGTGCTATGACCAGGAGCAATTAATTGTCTCTTTCTTATTTGAGCACAGTGGTGGAGTGATAGGGTGCACTTTACAAATCTGACCATGCACATGTGGTAATGTGTTACTCCAAACACCCAACAGTCCTCTGCTGCCACACACACCCCTCACTACACACACAAACCCACATGCTGGCAAATGGCAAAATCAGTGCAACCAGATGGATGAGTGACTTGAGGATAGCTCAGACCATATGATGCAATCAGATATTTTACTTGATGGAGGTATTAATTACTTTGTGCTCAGATAACTACTACAATGTATGGATAGAAGAACTATTATTTGGGGTTGACTCCAATTTTAAAGAAGCGTGAGCTGTCAGGAAGCTGCTCTGGGTGGTTTAGGATCTACACCCTCAGCAAGGCTTCCTGAAAAAGGTAATTGAAGGACTCTCAGTTTAGCTGAGTACATAATGTTTACATCTGGCAGACAGTAATAAAAACAATCTCAGTCTCAAAGATTGTATTTTGGCTATTTATGGATTCTATAGGAATCCATACAAAGTGTGTTAAATTTATGCGTCTGTTTGCTCAGTGTGCTGCTCAACGTTTTTTTTTTTTTTTTTTTTTTTTTTTTGAGACAAGAGTGTCACTCTCTCACCCAGGCTGGAGTCCAGGGGCGTGATCTTGGCTCACTGCAACCTCTGCTTCCTGGACTCAAGCAATCCCCCATCTCAGTCCCTCTGAGTAACTGGGACTGCAGGCACAAGCCACCACGTCTGGATTATTTTTTGTATTTTTTTGTAGAGACATGGTCTTGCCATGTTACCCAGGCTGGTCTCAACCTCCTGAGCTCAAAACGATCCACCCACCTTGGCCTCCCAAAGTGTTGGGATGACAGGTGTGAGCTACCACTCCTGGCCTCAACTTTTCTTATTTACAAAAATAGGTAGTTGTTTGTGACTCTAAAATGGACCTAAAATAAAGACATAATTTGAGGGCATGGGAAATGTCCCAAACAGCAGTTAAAGATTCAACCATCAAACACATAATTACTGAGTGGCTGCTATGTTTTTAAGACTAATGGGCACTCTGGGGGATAAAGATGTTGTTTCTTCCTTGAAGGAAACTACAATCAAGAGTAAAAATGCAAGAGTGGGGCAGATGCTCCCTAAGCCTATTCAAGAGCCATGTCTTCCTTTCCCAGCAAGATTCCAATTTTGTTTGGATAGCAGTATATGCTGCCTCAAGTGATGAATTTGTCTGAGCCAATCATGGACTCCCTCTTCCCCTTTCCCAGACATTCCCTTTTCTGGCCTCTCTAGCTAGGGATGACACACTTGCCATTGATACATCCTTATACCTTTAGACAATTATATGAAGAGATAATGCCTGGAGCTACAGCAGCTATCTTGTGATGGTAAGTAAAAAGTATCTTACCTACTTTTTCACTTAGGTAAATGAAAATCCAACAGGTTGAGAATGGTGAAACCAAAGGAAAGAAAGACATTTTTGAACTGTTGACAAAATCTTGGAAGAACACAGTAAATATCCATAGGGTTTAATGTTCCATAAATGTGGTGTTCTATGATATGTGATAACTGAAGGCTTTGTAAACTGATATATATTCATAAACTAATTACCAATCATGCACTAAACAGTTTTAAAATGTGATTCTGAATATCAGAGAAAGAATGACAAAGACTGAAGTATCTTTCAAACACTTATGACGAGCCAGGCATTGCAGTTGATATTATTGGGTATACGTATTGCAAAGGCACTAACCCTATGAGGCTATTTACATTGAAATTAACTAAAATTAAGTAAAATTTAACATTCAGCTTATCCATTGTACTAGCTACATTCCAAGCGTCACATGTAGCTAGTGACCTCTGTAGTGAATGGAATAGATTATAGAAAATTTTCATAATCACAGATAGTTTTATTAGAAAATATTAGTCTGTAGATTCAGGAAATTATATTTTTGTAGGATAAGAACATGCTACATTTTATATCTACAGATCTCAATGTCTCTATGTAATGCCAGTGTCTCAATGTCTCTATGTAATGGCTCTATATAATGCCAGAATTTAAATTTCTGCCTAATTGAATTATTAGAAGTAGTTAGGGCAATTTGCCACCATTTAAAGATGTCTCTGGCAGTTATGAGTGTCTATCAAGTTGCTATTACCTTTTCATAATATTTTATTCATATTTAAGGGTCCAGGTTTCCTATGTATTCCTTGAATATCAAGCCCCAGTTTATGATATGAGATAAAAGGAGAATATGAGTGTTCACTAGGAAATCAAAATGTGTTCATACTTTTGTCTGACTTGAATGTCTAAGCACACTAGAGAGATGGCATGCCTGCATATAAACAGAATACATTCTCTGTCTTAAGTACATGCCTAAGAGTCAATGTCTACTAGACCATAGACAAAGAGACATGTGGTGCAGATCAAATTAACAAGAGCATTAAATAAATAATTGAAACATCTTCAACTAAATAACCAAGCAAAGTAAATCAATAAACCCTAAATTGGCAAGATATTCTTGGTGATCCTAAGTCTGATCAATGTTTGCTGATTACCGGTATCTTTGATGCAATTAAAACACTGTAGTATGCATATGTTGTATTTTTTTTTTAAACAGGAATGCATGTTTTTCTAGCAAACGATGATTTAATGTAATGCTTGGATTATGCAAAACTGCAATATGCAGCTCTGATATCTTTTCTGTATATTGCTCTTCTATTGTATTAATCTATATGTTTACATACTTTCTGTCTTTATGATGTTTCTCTCCAAAGATGTAATAGAAAAATACATAAGAATTCTGGTTATAAATATTCATGTTTCATTTTCTGAGTTCTATGACTATACCTTTCCCCTTTATATACAGTCAAATACATGCATACATTCACACATGTACATATATGCTAGAGTTATAGCTGGGAGGAAAACCTCCAAACAAATGCACTTACAATGCCACAGCATCCTTTCATGTTTCCCCATGTACAGACCAGAGAAAAATATCAGCATTTCTGTTCTCTTCAGAATTTGATGAGTGTTATTGAATGGTGACTGTGGGAAGACATTTTCCAACCTCCTTCTCTTGTTTGCCTATCTCTCAGGATGCTCAGAAAAAGAATGTTATGCTTATTTTTCAGTTTACAAATCATCCAGTATTTCCTGTGAGTCATCAGCTGGAGGAGTAATGTAATTCCATCTTATGGCTGAGTAAACACAGAGATCTGATTTCAGGCTAGGAACAAATTTCAAAGTGCAAATATAAATCACATAGTTAATCATTTTTTTTTTCATCTTCTGAGAAATCCTGCCAGGCATCCAACAAGAGAGTGAAAATCACACTTCTTCCTTAGGCATGTGATTTCCTGATTTTCATCACCTTTTTCATTGTTGTCATTGTTAAAAGTATGACATTTATTTCTTGATTTTTTTTTCAACGTTGGGAGTCTTTGTAATTAATTTTTAAAAATTCAGTAGTATTAATTAGTTGTGTTTGGATAATGAGTGAGGATGTTTCAGAACAAAATATCAAAGTATAGTCTGAGAAAAAGTTTCATTTGAAAAAAAACAAGGCAAACTGTAAGATACACAAATAAATCCACTTTTCTAACTAGGTGAGTGTATGGCTGAGAGACAAATGAATAAAAATAGGACAAAAGGGCAGGTAGGGATGGTTGAAATGTCCTTTACATCTTCTAATCACATGAGGATTTATCTTGTTACCACATATCTTTCACTTCTGAAAAAGTTGATGCAACTCCTAACCTATAGCCATAAAGAAGCAAGAACACTAAAGAAGAAAAACATCTATTCAGTCATTTGGCCATTTGGCCAATTTGGGAGCTTTTATGTGAATGAAAGGAAAGAATGAGACAAATTTGAAGGCAGGTGGGAATGGCAATGTGTGTATCTTGGAGAACAGTGGGTGAGCTGGAGCAGGTTTCTCACTCCAGATCTTCCTATCTCCTTGCTCAGATGGAGTCAGCTCTGGCTCAGGTTAAACGATAAACTCAGTTTAAGACCAATGATAAGCCACTTGTCCTCTCTCAGCACTGCAAATCCCCTTGCCTCATAAATAAGGGATTTGAAGGCCCACAGAACTTTAGGGTTCATGAATAAAGTAAGAAGGACAAATAGCTTTCTCCGATGACCATGAGACCCAACACAGTCACAATCATTTTACCTAAGGGCTAGAAGAGGAAGAGACTTTCCAGAGGGCATCCTGATTATCTTTTTTTCTTTTTTTCTCTTTTTGAGACAGAGTTTCACTCTGTTGCCCAGGCTGGAGTGCAGTGGTGCCATCTCAGCTCACTGCAGCCTCCTCTGCCTCCCGGGTTCAAGTGATTCTCCTTCCTCAGCCTCCCAACTAGCTGGAACCACAGGTGCATATCACCATGCCTGGGTAATTTTTGGATTTTTAGTAGAGATGGGTTTCACCACTTTAGCCTGGCTGGTCTGGAACTCCTGGCCTCAGATGATCCCCACACCTCAGCCTCCCAAAGTGCTGGGATCATAGGTGTGAGCCATGGCACCCAGCCCTGATATCTTAAATAAGGGATACGCTTAGTGTATTTTGCTTCTTGTACACATCTTTCTGCTAACTCCTTCTCTACTATTCTGTGCAAGACATTGTTTAATCATCCAGAGCAGCTTGAAACAGAGCCTGGGCATTGCTTCTGTGAAGCCCTTGCATGAACTAACATGATGAAAAAGTCTAATTGTTGGATAATTTGACCTTTTATTTTCTTATTTCCAAGAGTAGATGATGTTTGGATGTTAAGATTTATAGGAAAAATAGTCCCTTTTACAGTGGAAGGTAGCACAGAGGAGAAGTGTAGCATAAGTTGCTGGATGTCCCGTTGCCAGCACCTGCACCAAGGGCTTTCTCTGGCTATTGTTGCCCACTCTGCCCTCTGTATGGCAGGCTTGACAAATGGTAGAATTGTTGCACCTCACCAGAGCAGCCCCCATGCTATGCCTGAAGCGAGCGGCTGATGGGAGTTAGGGTGTAAACGTCCCAGCTCCCTCACCCTTCTGGGGAACATGGTATACACTGGCTTTCAGGGTTTGCTCAGTGGGATTAGGTTCCACTCACACATGGTAATAGCAGACTTCATAGCACATTCTTGGTTGCTGCCCTCCCTCCTTGTCTCATTTTCTCACTCTCGTCTGGTCATATTCTGCTTCTCCCAAACAAATTGGTTATACTTGAATCTTCATCTCAGGGTCTGTATCTGTAAGAGGCCAAACTAAGATAGGAGATTATCAGCAAATGGCTTATTATATATTAGTTTTAGTTTTATTTAAAAGGAATTAAAAGGAAACTTGTTGGTTAGGTTGGTCTCGAACTCCTGACCTCGTGATCCACCTGCCTCAGCCTTTCAAGGTGCTGGGATTGCAGGAGTGAGCCACCATGCCTGGCCACCTGGCTAATTCTTATATTTTTTGTAGAGAAGGGGTTTTGCCATATTGCCCAGGCTGGTCCCAAACTCCTGGGCTCAAGCAATCCACCTTCCTCAGCCTTCTAAAGTGTTTGGGAAGATTACATGGGTGAGTCACTGTGCCCAGCCTAAAAGGAAACCTTTTAAAGATAGCTTTTGCCAGGTGCTCTTAGGCATTTTACAATTTCATAAATCCTTTCAAAACCTTCTAAGTTTAGGCACTAAGTAAAATTTGTCTATTTAAATTTCTGCAACAGTAGAAAACAAATATTTCCTATGTTTTTTTTTCATTTTCAACAATGAGCTAAATTTCATAATAGACAAAACCATAGCTTATTAAGGTTTTTAACTTATTTGTAAAATGGTATACAAACTGAGATTCTTAGGAGACAAAAATGATGAATACCTAAGTATGTCAGTATTTTACATTGTTTTCAGTTGTAGTTTCTTTATGCTTCAGTTTCTTTTATTAAGACAAGTTATTATAATAGTTACACCTACTTTTACTGACTTTTAAAGGCTTTATTAATATTTTAATAATACAACTAATTCACCTTATTCTGCCTATATAATATAAAATGGTCTAAAATACATTAAAATGCACCATAGTATATCAGCATAGAATAAGAATGAAAGTTTCTTCATTAAGATATGAAATCTGAAGTCAGATTGCCTGGGTTTATGTCCTGATTCTGAAACTTTCATACTGTGTAACCTTGGGCAAATTGCTTAACCTCTCTGTGCCTTACTTTCCTCATTTGTCAAATCAGGATAATAATCATTCCTAATTCATAGAGTTTCTGTGTGTATCAATGAAATAGTAACTGTAAGTGCCTGGCCCATATTAAGAACTCAATAGAGGGTAGCTATTACTTTCCTCGTTTTTACTGTCCAGTTTGGGTTATGCAGTATCTAGCTCCAGTTCTTTTCAGAACCATTTTTCTTTTTCAGGGCTGGATTATCTCCCAAGAGTATATGAACAACCATGGATCAGATGCTTCTGTTTGGGTGTAACTATGTTTCTGTGAGTAAATTAGGGCTTCCCAACCGTTTTCATTTTGCCCCCCACCATTGATGAAAGATTTAACTAAGAAATGAAACACAATCATATTATTAAAGCACAAGAAGTCTTCCTGAAATTGAACACTTTCCTGACTCTCAGCAACAGTGGGTAGCTAATGATGAGGGCAGAGAATAATTTAGTCATTCTCTCCCTCCCATCTTCTTGTCTTGTAGCTTGGCAGTGACTGGCAACTGGGTAATCACCATCAGTCCTCCGCCCCCTTTTCTTCTCTTCTCTTTCCTCACTGCCTTGTCATTGTTTTACACTTTATTACTCATTATATAATGTGTTGCCTTTCAAACCTGCATCCCTATTGTGAGTCATCAATTGATTTAATTTGAGTGTGTTTTTAAATTTTGTAATTCTTTGGATAGCAGATGGTAGTGTTCGACAGATTTTCTCACCTTAATGAAGGACCAAATAATTGGAGCATTGTTCCTGTGTCATTATTCTCATAAATCTTAGTGTTTTTCTCCTTATTTCCCCATGTTTTAAGATTTCCTGAAAGTTTAATAGGTGTTAAGCTTGATAAAGTCAATTTTTTTAAATAAATGAAAATTTACAAGAAATAGATGTATAGAATTTTTCTCAACATTCTAGAAAATATTATTTAATCTGCATGTGTTTACTGAATATCCATTGTATAAGCAGCACTGTCTAGAAGTTGAAGGAAGGAGAGGAGGTGGAGAGAGAAAAGGAGAAAAGGGGCAGAAGGGAAAGGAGGATATATTTCTAAGCCTTCATAAACTTACATAGTGTTTTAGGAGATGACATAATTAGAGGCCACTAAATAATTAGGTAGTACAAATGGCATAGTACACATGGGGTAAATTTGAGATGACTGAGGATGAAGTAGGTTTTGAACATCTGATTTTTAAGGTGGTGATTAGACATTGAAGAGGCTTGTCCTTCCAATGGATGGGAAAATGAAATTGGAGCATGCCAAAAGGTTAAGATGAGAATTAGAGATTTAGAAATCATCCAGGTAGAGGTCACAACTAGAGCCATGAGAGCTGAGAGTTCTCTCTGGAATTCATGAGTATAGACGGCAGAGAAGAGAACAGTAGGGATCCATACAAGGTGAGATGTGAAAGAAAAAGACAAACCAGGAAAGGGCAAAGAAGGAAGGCTGCAAGGCTATGAGGCAAACAGGGAACTAAGGAGTCACCAGAAAACCAAAGCAAGGAAGAGTTTCAAGGAGCATATGATCAATGGCCTAACATGTGATGAGAAGAGTAAGTTGGACCAGAATTGAGGAAAAGCAATTGAATGCCAATGCATTCAAAAGAGCAATTTAGTATTGTGATGGAGCTAACAGTCAGAATGTAGGGAGTGGAAGCAATGAGAGAAGTGACCCAAGTTTGAGAGGGAAAGGCTGACAAGAGGTAAAAAGAAATGAGAAGCAAGAATTTTAGATGAAGCTAATGAAGCTTATGCTTCAGGGCCCCTACTTACACAGACCCCATCACGGCCCTGGCCATATATTCATGCAGTCATATGTTTTGCACACTTGGCAATAGCAAGACATTTTAACTGCAGTTGGCAATAAGACCATTTTCTCTTTACTGTAACTTTCCCTCCTTATTATGCGGTGCAATTAAGGGACAGTTGAATTGAAGATATATTTTGTTTGGATTTAGTGGGAATCATGGTGTACAAAACCACATCTGGGTATAAATTGCTGGCTATTTGGTGTAAGAACAGTTTCTAGAAATATTACAGCCTATTCTGTCCAACATCATGACATGAGGATATCAACAAAAGCTGGTACATTGTTGCCAATTTAAAAATTATTTAAAATTTTTTGCTTAGAGAAAACTTGAAATTCTTCCAAATCTTGCAATGTATAATTAAATAAATTTGATAAATAATCTTCTAAAATTGGCAACAATTCTAAAATTTACGCTGCCATTATCAATAACCAGTTATGATCCTGAAAAATAATGCACAGACTAGACATATTAAAAATGAAAGCTCAGTCAACCATGCTGGGAAAAAATGTCTGAATTTTTTTTCCAATACAGAGAAATGTAATAACAAAATTGCTGACATACGAGCAGGTGATCAAAAAGTATGATGCTTCATTTTTAAATCAGCTTTTAAAAAATTTGTAATTTGTTATGATTTATTTTCTCCTCTAAATGTATATTTTTAAAACTAATTTTGTATTCTTAAGCTTTACACCATCAACAAACCAGATTATACTCATGATGTACCCAGGTTTTATTGTTTTGAGGGTAGAAGGGAGATTTGAAAGGAATAAACAGCTACCATACCCCTACCTACTAAGTGTGACAAACATTATTTTCTTATTTCATTCTCAGAACATCATTTAAATTAAATTAATTATACTTATATAAATGATGGAACTGAGGCTCAGTTTCCAAGATGACTCTGCAGGCAAGCAGTGGAGCTGGACTTGAAGGCAGAGCTGTCAAATTTCAGAGCCTGTGCCCTTTCTATCACACTACATGGTAAGGTGGAAAGGGGCTGATAACTAGAACAAGGTAAGGAATGTTAAGCACATGAAATATAGTGTTTCAGGGTAGTAATTATTTGCAGAAAAATTTATATTAATTTTATTTCTTCTTTTTTTAAATAAAATTCCCATACAAATGCTTAGATTTCTCACTGCATGTTAATAACAACAATGTTATGCCTGTAATATTGAAATAGTCAGTGTTTCTGGCCACATATCATATTGCAATTCATTTATTGGTGTATAATAAAATACAACCTTGGATCTATGAAAGCAAGAATATGGATTGCTACTTAAAAACCTTAAAGAAGTGGATAATAAAATGTGTTTATAAAGTCATAAGGCCTATGTCAAAACTGGAAAGCTGGTTGAATATCTTTTGTAAAAGCAAATGTTTTGTCCATAGTCAATTTGAAGTTTGCTAATTTGGACTTCCTGGCTTTTTCCCACTTTGACTCTGCAAGCATCTGTCGATTCTCTATGGCAAGATGTCCACTGGCTGGTTCCCATGCTCTTATGTAACAGCAAGAAAACAACTCAAGCAAATTCATGCTCTTCTAGAATGAGATTCTCTGATGTGTATGAATATATTGCCTCTGAGGTCTTTCATTATAGTAAACGCTTCTACCTCTATAAAGGTGCTTTCAGCATTTTACATGTCTGATATTAGAATATTTCATGAAAGTGGATGTGGTTATTCTTTTTGAGTTCTTCAGCGTTTTCAGAAGACAAAACCTTTTAAAATCTGATTATATTTCATTGTTTTAGCCAGATCAAATGTCAGCCAGAATCCCGTAGTGTTGTATTTCTATGTTTTAATTTTTTTGAGACAGGTCTCATTCTGTTGCCCAGGCTGAACTGCAGTAGTGCAATCATAGCTTCCTGCAGCCTTGAATTCCTGGGCTCAAGGGATCCTCCCACCTCAGCCTTGTGAGTGGCTGTAACTACAGGTGTGCAACATCACACCTGGCTAATTTTTAAAAATTATTTTTGTAGAGATGGGATCTTGCTATGCTGCCCAGGCTGGTCTTGAACTCCTGGGCTCAGGAGATCCTCGCACCTTGGCCTTCCAAAGTGCTGGGATTATAGTGCATCACAGTGCGCAGCCTTAGTGTGACATTTCTAACTGTGGTTTTATTTATGGAGTCTGAACATACCAAGATGATGGGAAATAACCTTTGACAGACAAATTTATAGGAGGTAATTGTTACTGGATTGAGATCAATTTTTTTCCCCTGAGATGGACTACATGTGAATTTCTGGGGAAGTGAATCCTCTTATAGTATTTATATATTTCCTGCACTAATCTATATAGTATCCATATTTAGAATGAATTCATCAAGTTAGGATATTTTAACAGCTTTTAAAATGACTCATTTCCAACTATCTTTTTACAAGATAGAGGTAATGACTGAATTACTGCTCTGAGGCATGAGCTAAATATAGTGTCCATTTGTAGCTCATTAAATGCAGAAACTTGATCTGGGTCTCTATACGGCAATTTTTTCAATTGCTCTTGGCTTGTGCCTTAATGTAGAACTGTAACATAAATGATTAAAGCTTTTGTAGTAAGCTTACATTACATATCATGACTTCGGTACATTTCATTAGCATCAGGGACAAGTACCTTGCCAATGAATAATATTTCAATACTTTGAAATATTGAAAATATTGGGTGAATAATATTTCAATATTTTGGTGATTTAAAAAAATTCTTTATGTATATATAAGAAACAAGTAAGAATTATACTATAACTCTAACCTTGACATTTACCTACTGCCCAGTACCTACTAGCCACTAATAGCTATTATTTTTTAAATGGCAGAAGGTAAAGATATTATTCAACTACATCTACTTAATAATCATGGCAAGATAAAAGCAAAACAGAGAACCAATGGAATATGTGAATGAAATGGGGATGAATTTGTAGCATAAATTATGTACCCTATGATATTTAATTTTTCATCCTTTAAATGCTGACATAGTTACCACTGCAACCTGAAGAGGAGGCTGGAATCTGAAGAGGCAGTTAGACACAGGAACGTGGGCATTATTCAGGAGGACTGAGGAATCTACCAGAATGGGGAACTTAAAAATAGATCAGTGTCTCTTTCTCTTCAGATAATGTAGCACATAGGTTTACTGGTGGGCAAAGAGATGGACTTAATCATTTCTCAAGGATGCTCTCATGCCATTGATTCTTGCCTCAACTTTGTTTCATTTAACGGAATGTATTTCTTGTATAAATTTTAAGTAAGAACCAGAAATTATTATTCAGAATGCACACATTTTATCATGGCCTAATATAATACCTTAGACATATAGACATATTTAAAGCCATATATAAAAACCTTTATTATATTATATATTAATATAGGTTTAATAATAATTATGAGAAAAACATGTGAATAATGATTTCCCATGTGTGCCAAATTGAAGGATGTAGCATGAATTTTGACAGTCTATCTGTAACCATATTTTCTTATCAAAAAGAAAAAGTGCCTGTCATGCAATTAAACATTTTTTTCTGTTATGAGTACTATAAACATTTCATAACTACTAAGTTCTAGTGATTCAAGAGAATGTAAACATTATAAACAAATGGGAATGTTCAAATAACATTCTTCTGTGACCCTTATTTGCCTAAATTATGTTACAGACAACTAGTATTAACTAGTTAATATGATCTTCTCCTGAGGACAGAACTTTAATATGAATGTTAAAGAACTTTAAATTTCTAGATTTTTGGGGACAGTGAAAAATAGTGTTTCTACTTGTGAACAATGCAATGTCATAGACAGCATCAACTAATGAACCAACAAGTGAAGAAATATTTGGCTAACCTCCTAGTCTTATAGATGAAAAAATGGAAGAGCAGTCTGTTCACTGGCTTGCCTAGCAGTCTCCTAGCTGGCTGGTGAAAGCACACCAGCTAGAATTCAGATCGCTTAATTCTCAGTCCTCTCTGCTTTCAACACTGCACAGCCTCATATCTACATTGTCTGCTGGATTTTCTTTCTTTAAAAAAGCACATAGAAATGAAAATATGCTATATTAAAGGAAAACGGACTAGAAATTTCCCATGAAGGATATCTCTGGTCTCCAACATTATTGGCAGAACATGGCTATTTTCCACAATGTTATGGTATCACCTTGATATGTGTTCCCACCCAAATCTCACCTTGAATTGTAATAATCCCCAGGTGTCAAGGGTAGGGCCAGGTGGACCTAACTGAATCATGGGGGCAGTTTCTCCCACAGTGTTCCCATAATAGTGAATAAGTCTTACAAGATCTGATGGTTTTATAAATGTGAGTTCCCCTGCAAAAGCTCTCTTGCCTGCTCCCATGTAAGATGTGACTTTGCTCCTCATTTGCCTTCTGCCATGATTGTGAGGTAAGTCCATTGAACCTCTTACCTTTACAAATTACCCAGTCTCAGATATGTCTTTATTAGCAGTGTGAGACAGACTAATACACACTCCATCCTATGAGTTCCATTTTAGGGGCCCAGCACACTGGCTCGTGCCTATAGTCCCAGCGCTTTGGGAAGCTGAAGCAGGAGGATCACTGGAGGCCCGGACAACAAAGTGAGGCCCCATTTCTACAAAAAATCTGAAAATTAGTTCAGGGGGAGCACAGTGGTGGCACATACCTGCAGTCCCATCTACTTGGAAGGCTGAGGCCGGAGGACAGGAGTTTGAGCTTACAATGAGCTATGATCACACCACTGCACTCCAGCCTGGGTGATACAGTGAGATTCTGTTCCCCCCCCAAAAAAAGAATTTTATTGTGATTTTCCAATTAAATTTAAAGATACAGTTGTGTGTACTGGCTTGTCAATAGTTATATGTAATAGCCCAGGAAAAAATAATCATAGCATCTTGTACCATTTCAAGTACACAGGTCATGCTCTGTAAATATTTGCTGATAATGATATTTAACATCAATTTAAAACCTTTTCAAAGTAAACACAAAATGGTTATGTTGCATGATTTACTTCTCTCCTTCAGACATATGCTGACAGTAGAAATCTATCTTTTCAATTGACTTTGGTGAAGTCCTCATTACAGGCAATAGAAAGAACTGGGTACCTCCACCTCCTTTCTGGATCTATGTTGCTTTTATTCAGAAGAGTTCACCAGTTGTTAAATAAAATATATTATGCCACAGTATACTTTTACCTAATTTCTGCCCTTCCAGCAATTCCCCAATCTTCAAAAATGATGGAAGGAGCTGGGAACAGGACAGTTTGCAATTCAAGTAGACCCCACTAGAGTGCACCATATGAACCAAAAAGTTAACAAGTTTTTTTTAGGTCTAAGGGTGGAATCATTAATGATAACCCTAATTATCAAGCAACAACTTCTAAACATGTAAGCAAATATGTGTATATACAAATATTGACTTGAAAACATAAGAAGAAAAACACAGGATTTATGTTTACTGAATTTTTACCTATTCTGCTCTGTGTGACTTGGCTTCAGGGAACACTAATGTTACCTTTTGCAAAGATAAAAATCACTTAACTTGTTTGTAGCGTAATAAACAAGCATAGACATACTTGCATAAATGTGACATACTACAGACTCTTATACTAAGGTTTGATAGGCATCAATTTTATGTCCTGATAGAATGCTGGGGAGAGGAATGTTGGATGTTTCAGAATAAAGAAAAAACAAAAACACCAGGAAACCAGAGCATAGAGACAGAAATCGTGGAAGACTAAAGTCAGTTGAAGAAACTCAGCACTAAAGCTTGGTTTCTGGATATAAATGGTCTTAAAAGAAAAGATAAATGCTCCCAGAGCCCTTGAGGAAAAAGGCAAGGAAAATAAGAGACCCATTTGGGAGGACACTGCAGGGATCATGATCTCAGGAGGAGCAGAGGCCATGGTGGCCCTGGAACACGATGTCATACTATGTGCTCTCAGCAACCTGGTGTGGCTCTAATTTTAAAAAAAGAGTTGATGTGGGAGAATATATCAGAGCAGGAAAGAGAAAGAGATGGTTTAACTTTTAAAGGAAGAAAATGACTGGCTGCAACACACCTTAAGCAAAGACGTTTTTATACTGTTCATTCCGCTACCAAATCACTGAAATCTTGCTCAAGGGGCAAATCATACTCCTGAAAATCTCTCCTCAGGAATAGCAGAGTATGCTCAAGGCTCAGGAGGAAATAAAGATGAATTGGAAGAAATGGCTCCCTGGCTACAAAACTCTGAGAAGTATTAGTGAAAACTGCTGATGATTCCATTAAAATGCTTCTCCAGTTATATGGATTCAACAACTGAATAGATCACAAATGGGAAAAATCATAAGGATTTACAAAGCGAATCAAAGAACATCAAAAGCAGAGGTCATTCAAGCGGAATTGTACGAATGCAGCAGCCATATGCTCACCTGCAAGTTTAATTCTGAGTTTTAAAATTATCTTTACATGGCTGAACCACAGAATTCACATGTTAAGAAACAATAACAAGTTATCAAATCTTCGGGTTTAGTTTTAAACTAGATACATCATTTTACTACAAGGGGCCCAGACTCAGCCATGTATGTAAGAAATGAATAGCTCAGTTTAAATCTTGTAAAGCAGTAAAGTGATGTACCACAACTGCTGAACAAGTGAATCCACCAGAAGAGTCTGGAACTATTGATATCAAGATTATATTATGCAAGGAAAACATTCATTATCTTATAGTTAAAGGATATCTCTTTAGATGATAAGAAAAAGGTAATTTAGACAAGAATCTGTTTTTTTTTTTTGAGTTGGAGTCTCCCTCTATTGTCCAGGCTGGAGTGCAGTAGACAGGAATCTTAATATAGTAATTCCACAGTGTAAGGTAGGAGGTCCCATTGTCAGGGGAGATGTCTCCAGATAAGGGTAAAAAGCAGCTTGAGAGACTTTTTGTGTAGGAACATCTGCAAAGAACCCTCATGGTGATACATTCACAGAATGTGACTGAACACATTCAGTGTGCTATGAAAAACCATGAAATTTAGAATCACAGAGTCATTTGGGGAATCATGCTGGGCTATGTTACTTGAGTCTGTATTTTCACAGAATGATACCCTTCTAGACACTGACTCATGTTTTTTACCCATCGGAATACACGTTGATAGCAATTTATAATAATTTAAGTTGAATAGAAATACATGTCTCAAGAGCTCTGGGACAAGTTGGGAATTGGAGTGGTTTGTTTTCACTTAAAACTCAGGAAAAAGCTTCAAAATGTATTAAGTATTTTGTTTTAAGTCAACACTTCTCTCTTCTTAGTAATTTTTCTTTTGCTTTCTTTGTCTGCCTTAACAATTTCTCAGTTAAAATTCTTTATATAAAAACTGGACTTAGTATGAGGCTATTGAAGACATACTTTGAAGAAAACTGTATTAGATGATTCAAAAGGACTGAACATACAAGATTAAAGAGATGTCAGATCATTCTGTGAATAGAAAAGGGGAAAGGAAAAGAACCACTTGAAAATTATCCCATTAAAGATATCCACAACATATTGTTACATGAAAATAGGCAAACTTCCAATGGTTTGTACAGTTTGACCTCATTTTAAAGATAGATAAGACACATGCATTCCACATGTTCACAGTGTATAGACACATCAAAATTATTTTATATTAATAATACTTATATATGAGTAGTATATTTGTGATTCTTGTTTCTTCTTTTTACTTATTTGCGTTTTCCTAATTTTCTAGTTACTATGCATTAATTTGAAATAAAATAATCAAAAGTGTATTTAAAAATAAAATGACTCATTTTTTTATAAATGCCCGTGGCATGGTTCAAGATGTCAGAATTGATGACTCAGAGGGATCTGACTGCTGTGTTTGGGGTACTCTTTTCTTTTTTTCTTAGTGAGTCATGTAGTTTACTCAGATTGAAATAGGGCAGAAGGTGAAGGGCAGGCATTTTGCTGGTGGAACCCATCACTTTAGGCTGTTTCCTCACCCTACTCAGATTCTCTGAGCACACCAAACCAGCTTAGAGGTACCTCTTGGCCTGCGTCTCCCATCACATGATTTATTTTGTATAGACCCTGCTGTGCAGCCAGGCCTTGCTGCATCTCTGCCTGATTCGTCTTGAGCCCCCTAAGACAATACTACAACAGGCAATTGCAACTCTAAGACCAGGACAAAAGTTTAAGGATTCAGTCAAATTCTACCAGACAAGGGATGATGGAGATAATATTGACTCAGGAGCTGGGAGCAGTAGAAGAGCTAGGTCAGGAAGAGGCTTGGAGAATAAGGAAGGAGCCTGGATACCCAAGAGGTATTACTGCTATCATCCTTCCTGACTTTGTATGAATTTCCATACAGTTTTTTGAGGGGAGCTAATTAGCCCTAAAAAGAATCTTTCCAAATACTTAGCAATTCATAATTGTGCTAAAAAGAAGTCAGCATTTTGTACTCATGTCAAATGACCTTTGATGAGGCTGTCTCACCGTTATTTTTCCTAGAAAACTAGCTTTCATCATAGCAGAAAATACCTTACCATGCACACTGTGCTGGGTCACCAACAAGCAGCACCAGTATCTGGTTTATGGCCTCAGAGGTAAGCAGAGGTCCAAAGGCAGTGAAAAAAATAACAGCATGTTTGAAAATATTTCAAATTAATATTAAAATAAATTCAAGGAAACACCTTTAGAAAAGCCAGAACTTTGCCGAACTCCTTGCATTTATTTTATAGGTTAATATTGTTTTTATTTTAAATAACAAATGGGAGAAAGGACAATATAATCTCTGTTTAGAGCATTGCAGATACAAATCTGCACACATGAAACAAAATCACTGGCCCTACGATATGATGTTACAATAATGTGTGCACACACACACACACACACACGAGAATTGTTTGCAAAAAAATGTTATCCATTTACTTTAAGGATTTGGTCCTTATAAAAATGCAAATGCTCGTTACAATGGGTAATACAATAAAGCCTTGGTAGTGTGAAGGGAAGATAAGGATGCTGGAACATCAGCAGTGGAAGAAGGGAACAGGGCCCTCAAAGACACATGTGACCCTCTTCATGATTTGCCTGTGAAGAACATTGCATCTTCAGAATAAGCTTTATGCTTTCTGCAATTCTTTTATAAAGAATGTGCAAATAATTCTGGTGGTTTCCCTATGACTTTTAGGAGCTGGTCCCCAAATAATCTTTCATAAAGAAGTAAAGAAGACAATAGTAAGCAAGTGGTAAGCAATTTCTTGCTGTATGCAGACAGACACGCTTGCCAGGATGTCCTATTTTATATCTCATCCAGAACAATATGTGTGTGTGTGTGTGTGTGTGTCTGTGTAAGCTAAGAAATGAGGATATCTCAAGAATGATGGGGAGTTGGAGAAATAATTGAAATTCAGCATTTTTATATTCAGTGTCTTAATAAAAACTAAGGTTTGTGTAAGTAAAGGCATTGCAGATGTTTTTTCTAATTATAAGATTAAATTAATTTCATATGTATCAGTACATTACTTAAAAGTTTACATGTGTATATATAATTTAGAGAGCTTTAAACTTCTCTATTAATTTATTAGTTCAAATTAAGGAATTACAGTTTATCTTGGCCAAATGAAATACATATCAATAGTCCCTGTATCAGTAAAGAGTCTTGACTTTAAACTAGCTTTATGAAATTCAGAAAAGACATTCAACTTCAAAGCACATTGAGAGTTATTGTAAAATAACTAGTAGTGACTGTCAGATACAGTCTCAGACTTTTTGTGAAGAAAATTGATTCCTCCAAATACTTGCCTTTATTAAAATTTAAATGTGAGGATTACACAGTATATTTTTCATGTGTTTAAGTGATCTAACTTTTACAGTTATGAAAGTAAACATGTACTAATTACTCAACAAAAATAGACTTCCTTATGTCTCATCTCTCAAATCTTTTCCACATACCAATTTTAAACTCTAATACACTTTCTGTGAATATTCTTTTTTTAAAAAAAAATTCAACTTTTATTTTAGATACAGGGGATATGTATGCAGATTTGTTGCATGGAAATATTGCGCGATGCTGAAGTTTGGAGTACAGATTCCATCACTTAGTTAGTGAGCATGGTAACCAACAGGTAGTTCTTAAACACCTCCCCCCAACCCTCTAGTAGTCCACAGTGTCTACTGTTCTCATATTTATGTCCATGAGTGCTCAGTGTTTAGCTCCCACTTATAAGTAAGAACATGAGGTATATAGTTTTCTGTTCTTGAATTAATTTGCTTAGGATATGGCCTCCACCTCCCTCCATGTTGCTACAAAGGACATGGTTTGGTTATTTTTTATGGCTGTATAGTATTCCATCATGTATATGTACAGACACATTTATGGGAAGAGTTGCTTGCAGTAGCTCTACACAGCCCAGGAGCACTCAGCACTCTAAGTTTGGCAGGCTCGATGTTTCCACTAACCCCCCTGATTCACCATTGCAATTGGACTTCTTGTGGCCAAATCCAGTGGATACTTTTGTATCATACTTGACAAAGAGCCGCAGAAATATTAAATTGATGAAAAAGTTGAATCAGACAATTGTGTCATCCTCCGAAGCAGGAGTCCCCACATTAGTATTAAACTAAGTGGAATTCAAAGTGAGAGCTATAAAATGGGAAAAGGAAAGTCATTTTTTACTCATAAACTTTAAAATTAACAGACACTTGATGTGATAGATATGATAATTACACTGAATTGATTATTGTACATTATATACATGTATCAAAATATCACACTGTACTCCATGAATATGTACAATTATATGTCAGTTAAAAATAATAAAAGCAGAAAATATTAACAGAGAAAAAAATAAATTTTATTCATTTATAGGTAAATAAATTGCATTTAAAAAGTGATATACTTTTAAACCCATCACTTCCTAATTTCTTTTTTTACTACCTTTTACTATTATCTGGATGGTTATTGACATCTATTGTGTCTACATGGTAGAAATACCATAGAAGGGTAAGCTACTTACTACACATGACTCCCAACTCCACATTCAGTGATGTGATGTTGGTAGCTTGAAATTGACTGTGGTGGATACATTTACACCATGGAAATCAGGATTTGATTTATTGCTTTGTTGATTGTCTAGACTTTAAAAAGGGAGGAAAAATCTTCATAAGGATTAAACTTAAAATGTTTTATGTCTTAGCTATTACACTGTGAATAGCACAAACAGTTGAGAAAATGTTTTTTGAATGGTGTAAATCCTATTATCTGATTTAGCAAAGAAGTCACCTCACTAATGAACAAATAATGTTCCAACATACATCTTTGATGCTTCACTTTTTTATTTCCTGGTAACATAAATGAAAATATCAATCAACATTCATATCAGAACTACATTCAGGGAACCAGGTGCTAAACATCTCCAGCCGAAGTTGACGAAACTCACAGGGTTAAAGCAGATACACAAAGTCAGGCCCTGTGTCCCAGGCTTAGGATCCTTTTTCCTCAAAACACTTGGTCCCTCCTCTCAAAGAGATGTGGGACAGAGGGATAGGATTACAATAGTTGATCATAGAAAACCTTCTATCCCTTTTGTTTCTTCATATCTCATTTATTTATTTAAATCTTAAGGCAACCTGAGTGGATTTCCGTGCAAAACTTTTACATTTTTGTTTTTAGGAGAAAAACAATACTCAAGCTCACTTTTCACACTGTATCTCCCAGCTGGGAGGTCAAATTGATACTAAGTCCATGGGCTTTAGAGGGGACCAGATGTGCGCTCTGTCATTCATTAGTTGCATGGCCCTATGCTGTCCAAGCCTCTGTCTCTTCTCAGCTATCAGATGAGAATTATAATAACAATAATGATAACTGCATGGCATTTTATCAGGTTTAAATAAAACTTTATCATCCTTGGCACATACTGAACATTCAAAACATGTTAGAAAACATTAAAATTACTCTTTTGCTAAATGATTGATAGGGTGTGCTAGGAGGAAATAGGTAAGTTTGGCGGATGATGTTGCTCAGTTGACCTAGTCCCATCTGCATTCCTTCTCTCTAGTTACTGTCCAGTGATTGTGTGGGGATTTCAATGCAACCCAGTCAGGGCCAATGAAGTGAATAAAAGGCTTTTGTAAAGGGACAGATTTGACTTTTGCCACTCTCTCCCCTCTATTTCTGCTCCCAGGTGGAGGAGCTATGAGGCAGTAATCATGAGTATAGACACTTGCATACTAACAATGGCACTACATGTAGGACAGAAAGAGCTTGGATCCTTGATGACACTGCTAAGCTGTTCGATGCCCTGCACTGCCCATCTCCGGACATCTTCTTATGTGAGAACAACGAACTCCAGTCTACTTAAGCCACTACAGGAGTATTTTCTATTATTTGCTACAGAAAATATTTTTAACTAATAAAATGTGTCAAAATTAGAGGTAGGGGTCAGGGAGAAGGAAAGAGGAGAGGGACAGAGAGAGGAAAGGGGGGAAGAAGGAGACAGAGACAGAAAGCAAGGCAGGGTTTATGAAAAACAGTGGTTTGTTTAACTTGAGAATAAGCACCTTCCAATCATCAATACTATATTTTTCCTTATCAATGATTGATTACATAGTCAGGAAGTTAATACAATGGCAGTAAATACCAAATAGAAAGTTCCATAATTCAAGAGATTTCCTGTGAATAAAAGCAAATCCATTTTATTTCCAACCCTCAACACATTCAAGTATGAGAAAAGTACATGACAGTAGACAGGAAATTAAATCTGAGGAAAGATTACATAAGAACAGAATAGACTATATAACTGTTAGAAGGAAATAATTATATATATATATATATATATATATATATATATATATAATATGCTGCTCAAACCTCTCGTAAGAGAAATATAAATTTCTATTATGTATTACTGAACTTCTAGTGAATTTCTTCCAATGGAGAATTCTTTGAATACAGGAAATATGAGCTATAACAGTTGATATAGTCTTGCCAAGAGTAGCTAATCTGGAGCAAGTTATCATTTTTAAAATAGATGCTGAAAATGATAAGCAACATTCACTACAATTAATTAAGGAAAATGTGTTAGTCTGTTTCTTACGTAACACCCTTTATTTAAATTGCAGGGAAAAAAAACAATAATATTTAGCCAGGTAGGACTTCTTCTGCCTACAGTCATGTTTAGAAAAGCAATTTTCCTTTGTGAGTGATTGTTTGAGGACTATGAAAAATATTAAGACTTCCATAAGGCCACATTGTCTTAGTTCGTTCAGGCTGCTATAACAGCATACTATAGACTGGGTGGCTTATAAACAACAGAAATTTATTTCTCACAGCTCTGGAGGCTGGAAAGTCCAAGATCAAGGCACTGACAGGTTCAGTGTCTGATGAGGACTGGCTTCTGGTTCATAGACAACACCTATAATGTGTTCTCACACAGTGGAAGGGGTGAGGGGCCTCACTGAGGCCTCTTTTGCAAGGGCACAAATCCCTTTTGTAAGAGCTCTGCTCCCATGACATGCCCCCACCTACCAATATCATCTCCTTGGGGGTTAAGATTTCAACATATGAATTATAGGGGTGGGGGTGGACACACGCATTCATACCATAGTAAGTATCTTGAGCAGCTAATAGTACAATCTATTATATTCTTTCTCTTTTCAAAGTACCACTGATTTTCTACACAAAGAAATGAAAACATCTGGAAGGTGCCCTGAACTGAAGGGGGTTGAGAGGACGAGTTCTCAGGTGTCTGGCTCTTTAGAGGTCATATGCTCCTGGGTAGCCCAGATGCAGTACTGAGTTAGAAGCTTCCAAAGGCACCAAACCATGAGGAGATAGTTTAGACCTGACAAACCCCGCTTCAGTTTACTGGATCCAGCGGGTTTCATACCGCTTGCCTTGGCTTCGCTCCAATATCTCTCCAGCCCTGTTTCTGTCTCCTGCTATCTGTGGCATCAGCCCACCAGTCCTTTCAGTGCTCTGTATTTTGTTGGTATCCTTTTTTCTATTCTTGTCCCTTGTCAGAATGATTTTCTGATTCCTTCCACATTTGTTTTCTTTTTTTTTTTTTAGGCTCTTAATCAGAAAAGCTCCTCAGACCCCTCAGAATTACCTTGTGCACCTTTTTCCTTCTACAGGCAATATTCCAGCTAGCAATGGCTTGGCAATGGGTTTTCCTAAGTACTCACTGTCTATCAGTTTAATAATCTATGCTAGAAATTTGTCAGGCATTGGTCTGCACTTTCCAAAATCCATCTTTCAAAGTTCAACTTTTAAAACTTGTGACATGGCCAGGCGCAGTGCCTCATGCCTGTAATCCCAGCACTTTGGGAGGCCGAGGTGGGCTGATCACCTGAGGTCAGGAGTTTGAGAACAGCATGGCCAACATGGTGAAACCCTGTCTCTACTAAAAATACAAAACCTAGCTGGGCATGGTGGTGGGCACCTGTAATCCCAGCTGCTTGAGAGGCTGAGGCAGGAGAATTGCTTGAACCCAGGAGGCAGAGGTTGCAGTGAGCCAAGATTGTCCACTGCACTCCAGCCTGGGTGACAAGAGCAAGACCCCATCCCCGAAATTAAAAAAAAAAAACGAAGTGACATTTTTCTACTTCTGGTACCTAACCTCTTTGCTGTGAACTTCGAAGCTTACAACGTGGAGATATCTCTAAGTATCTCAGGTATGATTCATGTAAACTTGGAGTTTTAATGACATTTAAAGAAGCAAATGATTTTCAATAATTGCTCCACTTAAGCTGGTCTTTTGTGCCCTCTTAACAACATTTACTTCATGAATCCCAGTTTAAGTATCATCTTTCTTGATAGAGAAATAAAAAAGACAGTTAGGCTTTGCGTTTTCTCTACCGTCTGTTAATACTGTACCATTGGCCATGTCTTTTTTTTGTTTTTCTTGCTCTGGACTTAGCTTAAGAAAAAGATCACTCAAAACCTTCTGAAAATATTGTTAGCATTTCTGCAAGAGCCAGCATATTTTACACTTGAGTCTTTCTGATATTATCCTTCTAAGCTTCTGTCATTCGCACATATGGATCCTTGAAATTTTAAGTCTCCTTTTATCTATTATGTGTTTCCCTTGAAAATCTCTGCTGATTGAAATGGACACTGGGTAGAGGAAAGAGCCAGAAGCACAGAAGAGGAATTGCTTTTCTACCTGGATTGTATGTCTGACAAGTCTCCTAGTTCACCTCTTGGGAACATTGTGTTTTCTGTGTTCTTCTGTCTTCTTTGATTTTTCTCTCTTTTTTCACCCAAATGCCCTCCAGACTTCAATCCTCAAAATCATAGATTTTCACGTTTCTCTCTGCCCTTTGTGTTCAATTTTCTTCATATGAGTCAGAAACATTCTTCCACTGTTTGATTTTCACCTCAGGCACCACTTTTCCACCTTGGCTGATAATTATGAAATCATCTTTGTCTTTAAGTACTCATATTTCAAATCCTCTTTTTTCCATTCTTCATAATCATATAGCATTCAGGGCTATATTTTTCTTCCTCCTCTCATTCCTCCCTCCTCTTTCTTTCTCACCTTTCCTTTACCAAATGTTTGGGTGCTTGATCCATGCCAAATACACAGGATATACATATGATTACAGTCTTAGGGCCCTGTAGATTTTAATCTCACAAGGAATTTTGATAGTATTTAATGTACTCATTTATATAAATCTACAAGTATTGATTAGTAAGTATTTAATCAGTAAGTACTGTTTATTGAGTTCCTAGCATATGGATAAAACCAGGCAAGGAGTAAAATAAAGTGAGGTGGCATAGTGAGGTTTGGTTTACAGAAAGGAAGTTGGCTTTGAGGTTAAATTGGGCCTAGATTTAAAACCCTGCACCAGTGCCTTGCAGTTAGCCCTAGGTGAGTTACCACAATCTCCTCATCTATAAAAGGAAGGTTACAGACTTGTAGGATAGTTATGAGAACTGTGTGTGTATGTGTGTGTGTGTGTGTGTGTGTGTGCGTGTCTGACAATCTAATCTGGAAAAAAACTTTGGATATAGTATTCATAAAATGTAGTCTATATCATATCTATAAAAGAATAAATTCATTAGTTTCCCCACACTACAAATCTGTCTTTCAATGAAACATTCTCCTTAAAATGATATGCCACTTTATTTTCCAATAAATTAAACTATGAATTTCTCAATCTGATATCTCACAGGAAGAGTCATCACCTTTAAAGTTCAGTTATACAATTGACTATCATATTGTTTTAACTAAGACAATTTTGCATAAAATAAATGATTGAGTTTATTTTTGGAAGTATTTAATGATATGTTGTCTTTTTTACTTGACGTACAAGAATCACACATAGGAGAAAGTGGTACAACTACAATATAGATTTAAAGCTTTTAGAGCTCCCTCAGCATCTTTATTAAAATCATCCACTAACGGTGGATTGAATCTACCATTGGTCTTTCTGTTGTGGACCCAATATCCAGTATACCTGAAATTAACCCACCACATTGGAACCCTCTCTAACTTTCTGCTGTATTTCCCAATCCAGGCTGGAGAGGATGTGGAAAAATATGAATGCTTTTACACTGTTGGTGGGAGTGTAAATTAGTTCAAGCATTGTGGAAGACAGTGTGGCAATTCTGCAAGGATCTAGAGCTAGAAATACTATTTGACCCAGCAATCCCATTACTGGGTATATACCCAAAGGATTATAAATCATTCTACTATAAAGACACATGCACACGTATGTTTACGTAGCACTATTCACAGTAGCAAAGACTTGAAACCAACCCAAATGTCCATCAATGATAGACTAGATAAAGAAAATGTGGCATATAGACACCATGGAATACTATGCAGCCATAAAAAAGGATGAGTTTATGTCCTTTGCAGGGACACGGATGAAGCTGGAAACCATCATTCTCAGCAAACTAACACAGGAAGAGAAAACCAAACACCACATGTTCTCACTCTAAAGTGGGAGTTGAACATTAAGAACACATTGACACAGAGAGGGCAGCATCACACACTGGGGCCTGTCGAAGGGTAAGGGGCTGGAGGAAGGACAGCATTAAGAGAAATACCTAATGTAGATGACAGGTTGATGGGTGCAGCAAACCACTACGGCTCGTGTATACCTATATAACCTGCATGTTCTACACGTGTATCCTAGAACTTAAAGTTAAATACATACATACGTACATACATACACACATACATAAATGCAAGCCAGAGTCGTTGAATGGGAATCAAGGTATGGACTAGAAACTCAACACTCAAGGTCAGGAATGCGGTTACACAAAATTGATGGAGGCAGGAGCCAGAAACAGACTTGGTCACAGGAGAAACAGATGGGAATGAGTGATGGGGGTCCACGACAATGGATGTGACTGCCAGTGGATAGCAGGGCATATCTTTTGGGCCTGCAGATATATGCAGAGAAAGTGTGTCTATTGCAGAAACAGAGCCAAGCTTGATGATAGGCAAAACTGACCACAGGAAGAAAGCAGCTTTGCTTTCTGAAAACTGACCCAATTATGAAGTGTACACTGAAAAAAACAAGAAGGGATAGGGTAACATCCTGTCTTATGTCAATCTAAAAATATGATAAGGCTAGAAAGGCTTTTCTGCACACACTAATTCAAGTGTGGATTCAAACCAAATCCAGCAGTACATCAAAAAGTTTATTCACCACGATCAAGTCCGCTTCATCCCTGGCATGCAAGGCTGGTTCAACATATGCAAATCTATAAACGTAATGCATTACATAAAGAGAACCAATAACAGAAATTGCATGATTATCTCAATAGATACAGAAAAAGCCTTTGAGAAAATTCAACACCCCCTCATGCTAAAAACTCTTGATAAACTAGATATTGATGGAACGTATCTCAAAATAATAAGAGCTATTTATGACAAACCCACAGCTAGTATCATACTAAGTGGGCAAAAGCTGGAGGCATTTCCTTTGAAAATCGACACAATACAAGGATGCCCTCTCTCACCACTCCTATTTAACATAGTATTGGAAGTTCTGGCCAGGGCAATCAGGCAAGAGAAGGAAATAAAGGATATTCAAATAGGAGGAGAGGAAGTTAGATTGTCTCTGTTTGCAGATGACATGATTGTATACAGAAAACTCCATTGTCTCAGCCCAAAATTTCCTTAAGCTTATAAGCAACATCAGCAAAGTCTCAGGATACAAAATCAATGTGCAAAAATCACAAGCATTTATTCACCAATAACAGACAAACAGAGAGCCAAATCATGAGTGAATTCCCATTCACAATTGCTACATAGAGAATGAAATACCTAGGAATGTAACTTACAAGAGATGTGAAGGACGTCTGGCTTGCATTTATACTAACAGTTCTATACATTTGGGGTTTTCTCAGTGGTAAAATCACACCATTTGGGCATTCATTCACTCAATAAATATTTATAAAACAGCAAATATGCATCAAGCACCCTGCCTTGAAATCTAGTTCTTGAATTTGTTCCTTATTCCCCTAGGAGAGACCTAGCCCTTTTCCAGCCCCTTCCATCTGTAGTTACTATGATTGCTTCTACCTGTCATTTAGTCACATCTGGCTCTTGAGCCAATACTAATCAGAGGAGATGCAGCACTAATGGTGGATTGAATCTGCCATTGGTCTTTCTGTTGTGGACCCAATATCCAATATACCTGAAATTAACCCACCACATTGTGACTCTCTCTAACTTTCTGCTGTATTGCCCAATCCACACAATAAAGTCTATGTTTTAGTTCTCTCAACTAGCATCTTAGTCCCCTTCCCAGGCCAGGATGTGCCTTAAGTCAGACCACTTTTGGGGGCCCTAACACACAGCTTCTGCCTGTATATGTCCACCATCACTATCACAATCAACTGTTCTGTGCACAGTCACTCATATTCAGTCTTATCCTAAACAGAACTAGATCATATGGCTGGCTTTGAGAATTGCCTATTGATGGTCCCATCCACCATATTAGATTTTGTGTAACACCCTCTAGAACAAAAACACACCACTTTGGGACTTTTTAGTGTGTTTCAGTTTTATGAGATCTTTCCACTCTTGCATCCATTCCCAATTCTGTTGAGATTTTCCTCTTGATCCCGATTTCAGCCATATTGCTGAGTCACAGCATGCTTGAGCTTGTCTGAGTTATGGCACATGCCAATACTAAGATAATAACATAGCTTGTCATCTAAATCAAGGCAATTTTGAAAGTAAAATAGGATCCTATTAATAACTGAACTGAGACAAGAGATATTAGCATGGGCCAGGTGCGGTGGCTCACGCCTGTAATCCCAGCTCTTTGGGAGGCCAAGGTGGGCAAATTACAAGGTCAGGAGATCGAGACCATCCTGGTCAATATGGTGAAACCCTGTTTCTACTAAAAATACAAAAAAATTAGCTGGGCGTGGTGGTGCACATCTGTAGTCCCAGCTACTTGGAAGGCTGCTGCAGGAGAATTGCTTGAACCCAGGAGGCAGAGATTACAATGAGCCAAGATCGTGCCACTGCACTACAGCCTGGGTGACAGTGTAAGACTTTGTCTCAAAAAAAAGTATCAGCATGAACTCTCCCAGCAAACCAGGTGACCCTAACCATAACAAACATGGTGGTAAAAATCTATATTCTGCTTATATGAGTCTTTCAGTGCTAGAAATGGTCTTATGAGAAGCTCAAGATGTTTTAAAACATCTAAATATTAATTATACCAACCTCCAAACTGTTGTTTTTGTTAAACATACATGCTAATGAATGCTATCAAACAATGGTATTGAATAGATCAGCTCATTTGCTCAGGGTCTATTTTGTAGCTAATATTATCTGGCACAGATACTAGCATATAGTGGTTTTGCAAAAAAAAAATACCTATTGAATCTGACAGGGTTGTAAGCTTACCTTTCTGTACAAAATAAATATGCAAGGAGAGCTATGTAAAGATGCAATGATAGTAAGTCATATGAGGACAAATGTGAGTGAGGTTATTTTACTACTTCCAACTTCAAAGTGGTCCAGCCACTCAGGACGCTGAGATGGGAAGACTCCTTGATGCTAGATGTTCAAGGCTATAGTGCACTGTGTTGGCACCTTGTGAAGACACTACACTCCAGCCTGCACAACATAGCAATACACATCTCAAAAACAACCCTTCTAAGTCAAAGGTTTTTTCCTGTATTTTATGACGCAGACCTTGAGTTTAAATGGGTACCCATTGTGCCCTTCAATATACATGGGATTGGAGGTGTGGTCTGGTAACAAGATGTAGGCGCCATCTTATTGAGAATTTTACTAAAGAAGCAACTACATTCAAAGCAAAAGCATTTGTCAGATAATATCATGGCTAATATCTTCACAGGAGGAAAAGGGAAGAAATAGCAATTAACTCAATAATCCCACAGCCTCCCCTAGCTTCCAAACTTATACCTTTTAAAGATGCATATGTTGGAGATATGCCATTTCAAGTCCATTTTGGAAAGGCAGCAGAGTCCCCTGAGTATTGTAGTCAGTTTTTCCTTTTAAGAAAAGGCCATGACAGATGGAAGAGGACTTGAGAGCCTTCATAGTGTCATAAATTTTGTTGTTGGTGTTGATATCAGAGAGAAACAAGATTCTTCATGATGAATATATCTGGATTAGTATGTATTAGTGTCAGGTGTACAGGCCCTGGAAAATGGTAGCTTGTGTTTAAATGGCACACCAGCTACTGTATAGGCACACAAATAGTCTTGAACAAATTATTTAACATCTCTGAACATCAGTTTTCCCAACTGTAAAATAGTGATTTTTGTCCATATTTCAGAGCCTTATTGAAAGGATCAAATGAACTAATGGTTGTAAAATGCTTTGTAGGAGTTCCTGTCGTAGTAGGTGTTTAATAAATATTTGACATCATTATTATCAAACCTATCAAACATACTCAACAGAGAGGACAAACCGTTGGCACAGGTATGACCACAACCTGAACAAAGAACACATGCTTCTATTGAACATAGACATTGGCTCAAAAAACTCCTGATGGAATTCTTTTAAACACAGTGCTCCAACAACGTGACCCAAATGAAATCTATATCACAAGGAACGGACAGCTAGAACTGGTGCTCACGCAAGAGCACACCCTAAAAATGCATTTAAAAATAGGATATGCAGTCATTTGTGGTGGTTTTCATGTAGGAGGTGAGTTGCCTGACAGAAATAGGAAAGGCAGGCTCAATTTGGCAGACGCTGACATGTGTAACTCCCATTTCAGTGGGAGCTTCACATGCATATGTTTAAACTTTGACAGTGATCTTATAAAATACCTCTCCTCAGTAAGACTGCTGCTGATATTTCACAGAGGTTTTATCTGTAAAATAATCCCTTGCACCTTACATTCTCTACCTCACTTCCTTACACAGAGATTATTTTAAATCATATGTGATAAAAACAGCCACCAGGCTTTGTACCTGGGGTCTTAACTAGACTTTATGAGAATTAAGCCATAAGATCTTAGACGCAAAGATTGGTTAAATGTATTCATCAACTCTAAGTTCTTTTAAGCACTTACTTTGTATCAGGAACAGAGCTGTGCATGAGTGATGGAAAAATGTGTGTAATGTGATTCTTATACTTAAGGAAAATGTAATTTTGATAGGTGAGAAAGATACATAGGCAAATAATTATAACACAATAGGTTTGGTGTTAGACTAATTTATGCAGTGATACAAGCAGAGGAGAAAATGATAATTAAATGCTATTCCCAGAATCATGTAAGTGGTTAGTGGCAGGTTTGAGTCTAGAAATAAGTGCTCCTGCCTGCCAGTCTATTATCCTGGCTTCAACAACTTGTAATAATAATTAATACCTTGGATTTACATTTTTACTATGTTATTTTGCAATCACAAATCCCTCTCACATAAATTATTTCACTTTTTGTAAAATGATCCTGTCCCTCCTTTCTGGTTTGCTTTGCTGGGTAATGAGAGTCTGCACACCATCTCAGAGTAACTGCTTTTGTAAGGCAATAGCACTCTCCTCATCAGTGCTGAAAAGCAGCAGAGGATAAAGCAGGAGAGGATGGAAGGAGAGATTGTAAACATTAAGAATGGCCAATTGATATACAATTTCTGCCACCTAATGGTTTTTCAAAGTTATTTGCATGCTTGGTGCAAATTCCTTATACCAAAGTATAAGGAATTTGCCTGAGAGTTCAACAATATAAGGGACTATGACAAGAAAAATAATGTTTTAGCATTTCATCATGTGACAAAAGCAATGTTTACATTTAGAGCTTAATTTTTGAGATCTGATAATGCACTTCCTAAATGTCAATATTAACTTAAATAGAAATAAGGAATAATTACAGAAAAAAGTCAATACACTGCTTACTTGTGCTTACATCATTGTATTAGTTCTAAAATCAAGGTGGTTTTTTTTTTCTCTTTAGAAGAGAAAAGGTTCCTTTGTCAAGGAAAAAGTTAAAATTAGAATAGCTTTTGGGAACTAGGTAAGAGAGAGAAATGTCATGCAGGGAAATTCAAAATATTTGAATGAAGTTCAAGGTAGGGAGCTTTCAGCCTTGATTTTTATGGGAATCTGAAAATATTTTAACAAAAGTTCTTCAGTCCTCTGTTATAAGATGGGGAGTGAATCAACGAATTGAGTGAAGTGAAAAAAACACTCAAATATGTTCTTTCTTTAACCTGAAGGAAGAGTCATCTTAGTCATTTTAGGAAGAGTCATCAAAGGGACACAAGCTCCAATAAAGGGAATAAGCTATTATTCTCTTGTCTGGTGAAGATGCATTCTATCTGTGAAAACTGATGTATACCCTAACAAAAACATTGCTTCTCTTCTCTAGGACCATAAACAACTATAGTTTTGTTTTATACCTTTTCTCATAGCACTAATAATTTCAACATGGCATAGATTGAATACTAAATGGAACATAATGCACCAAATATCATCACTCAAGACAAACAATTATTGTCTCCACATTGAGGTTTAGGAAAAACCACAAAACAGCATATTATTAAATATTCAGCATATTTCCTGTCTTCTCTTTGTCAGTAATTAAGTACTGCATTGGAGTATACTCAAAGTGTAAAGTTGGTATGTTTTTCCCAATAACACACCTACTCTCTAAATAGAGCTAGCTTCTATTTTGACAGACCTAACTGAGATCACATCCTACAGTACATTTCTTGTTTCCTTAAGTTGTGTTACAGTGCACTGCCATGACAAACGAGCTATATCAAGTCCAAGAAAGTTTGAGTTAATAAATTAACTCCTTTTGGTTAAATTAATAATTAATATTGCTGAAAATTTTGATTGATAAAAGCATTAAGTCTACAAATATTTTCCCATTTCCCTTTTCAGGCCAATGCTTTGTATATTCTATGGACTTAACTCTTGATTTATGGAGTCAGGAAAATTGTGTCCCAATCTCAGGTTTGCTGCTAATGAGCCAAGACACCTTGATCAGGTCACTAAATTCACTGTCACTCATTTCCCTGATCTGTAAAATGAAGTGTTTTATGAGATTATTCCTAAGACCTTTCTTCACTTCAAAAATTTTAATTCAATTCATGAAATTATAATAGAATTCATTATCTTAGCATTTCTGTGACTACATAATCAATAATAAATTATTGGCAAGTTAGTGATAATTGTAGGTCTTCTATGACATATAAATCAACAAATGAATCATGATTTAGGATTGGGACTGAATCGAGACTATTTAGAGATCTCTGTCAGTTTCAGGAGAAAATTAATTTTGACTAGATTCAAAGACCTCAGAGATGCTAAGACAGTAAGTTACTACTTGGTTTGTTGAATAGTTGAATTCCATTCAGTCGTGTTAGATATTTCCTAGTTGAGTCCTAAAGGATAATAGTTTCTTAACAATAAAATCAATGGAACTATTGGGCATATTATAACACTGCATTTGTAAAATTTTTCACGTATTTTTACCAAGTTCCTTTTGTTAGACCTAGGGGAGGAATAGATAATGATACAAGTTTTGGAAGTTGAGACCTTGAAAATGGAGTGTGCAAGAGGACCTAGTGACCAGGAGAGTGCCACTTTTCCCTAAATTGGTTATAACATGTAATCAAAACAATGTATTATTTTCTGTACTTATTAAATATAGTTCTCTAGTCAGTTTTTTTTAAGTTAGTACACTTAATTTTTTTAGAGAAGTTTTAGGTTCACAGTAAAACTGAGCAAAAAGTACAGAGAGTTCCCATATATCTCTATCTACACACACATATACACAACCTCTTCCTCCTTCATTATCAACATCCTCACTAGAGTAGTAAATTTGTTACAACTGATAAACCTGCACTGACATACCATTAGCACCCAAAGTCCATAGTATACCTTAGAGTTTATTTATTTATTTTATTTTTGAGACAAGATCTTACTCTGTTGCCCAGGCTGAATTGCAGTGACACAATCATGGCTCACTGTGGCCTTGACTTCTCAGGCTCAAGTGATCCTCCCACCTTACCCTCCCGAGTAGCTGGGACTACAGGCATGTGCCACCATGCCTAGCTAATATTTTGTATTTGTAGAGACAGGTTTTCACCATGCTGCCCAAGCTCGTTTTGAAGTTTTGGACTCCCAAAGTGCTAGGATTACAGGTGTGAGCCACTGTACCCAGCCTCAGTAGGGTTTATTGTTGATGTTGGGGCTTGGACAAATACATAATGACATGTATTCACCTCTATAGCACCATACAGAATAATTTCACTGCCCTAAAAGTCCTCTGGGTTTCATCTGTTCTCTGCTCCCTCCACCATAACCTCTGGCAACAACTGATCTTTTACTATCTCCCCTTTTACCCTTTCCAGATGTCATATAGCTAGAGTCATAATTATGTATTTTCAAATGACTTCTTTCAGTTAGTAATATGCATTTAAGTTTCCTCCATACCTTTTCATGACTTGATAGCTCTTTATTTCAGTGCTGAATAATATTCCATTGCCCAGATGGTCCAGGTTTATTTATCCATTCACCTACTGAAGGACATCTTCCATTGCTTCCAAATCTTGGCAATTATAAAAAAAGCTGCCATAAACATCCATGTGCAGGCTTTTCTGTGGATATAAATTTTCAGTTCATTGGGGTAGATACCAAGGAGAACAATTGCTGGATTGTATGTAAAAAGTATATTTGGTTTTGTAAGAAATTGCCAAATTACCATCCAAAGTGATTGTACCATTTTGCATTCCCACCAGCAATGTATGAGAGTTCATAATGTTCCACACCCTTGTCAGCATTTGCTATTGTCACAGTTTTGAATTTTGGTCATTCTCATTAGTAGGTAGTGGTATCTCACTGTTAAGTTTATAATTCCCTAAGAACATATAATTTTGAATATCTTTCATATGTTTTTCATAAGCATCCATATATTGTTTTTGATGAGGTGTCTGTTTTTTGCCCATTTTTTAACCTGGTTGTTCATTTTCTTATTTTGAGTTCTAAGAGTTCTTTGTATATTTTTGATAACAGTCCTCATCAGATGTGTCTTGCAAATATTTTCCTTCAGTTTGTGGCTTGTCTTCTCATTCTCTTGACATTGTGTTTTACAAAGCAACAATTTTTAATTTTAATGAAGTCCAGCTTATCAATTGTTTATTTGATGGAATATATTTAGTATTGTATCTAAAAAGTCATTTTTGTACCCAAGGTCATTTAGGATTTCTCCAATGTTATCTTCTAGAAATGTTATAGTTTTGCATTTTTACATTTAGGTTGGTGATCCATTTTGAGTTAATTTTTGAGAAGGTGCAAGATCTGTGTCTAGATTCACTTTTTTTGCATATGGAAGTCCAGTTGTTTCAGACCATTTGTTGAAAATACTACCTTTGCTCAACTGTATTGTCTTTGCTTCTTTATCAAAGATTGAGTGATGATTAACATTGAGTGTCAACTTCATCGGATTGAAGGATGCAAAGTATTGTTCCTGGGTATGTCTGTGAGGGTGTTGCCAAAGGAGATTAACATTTGAGTCAGTGGACTGGGAGAAGCAGACCCACCCTCAATCTGGGCAGATGTCATCTAATCAGCTGCCAGTGCAGCTAGAATAAAGCATGCAGAAGTTGGAAGGGACTTGACTTGCTCAGTCTTCCGGTTTTCATCTTTCTCCCATACTGGATGCTTCCTGCCCTCAAACATCAGACTCCAAGTTCTTCAGCTTTTGGACTCCTGGACTTATACCAGCAAGGCTCTTGGGCCTTCAATCACAGACTAAAGGCTGCACTGTCGGCTTCCCTACTTTTGAGGTTTTGGGACTTAGACTGGCTTCTTTGCTCCTCAGCTTGCAGATGCCTTATTGTGGGACTTCACCTTGTCATTGTGTGAGTTAATATTCCTTTATAAACTCCCCTTCATATATACATCTATCTTATTAGTTCTGTCCCTCTAGAGAACCCTGGGTAACACAGAAGTGTTGGCTATATTTATGTGGGTATATTTCTGGGCTATTATGTTCCATTGCTCCATATGCCTATTCTTTTGCCAATGCCACACTGCCTTCATTAATGTAGCTTTAAAGTATGTCTTGAAGCGGAGTAGTGCCAGTCCTTCAACTTTATTCTTATTCAATAGTTGGCAATTCTAGCCCTTTGCTTCACTGTATAAACTTTTTTTTTTCCAGTGGGGGCATTAAGGCACAGTGTTACACTGTGGCTCAGGTTGAAGTACAGTGGCACTATCTCAGCTCACTGCAACCTCTGCCTCCCGAGTTCAAGCTATTCTCATGCCTCACCCTCCTTAGTAGCTGGGATTACATGCGTGCACCAGCACACCGGCTAATTTTTGTAGTTTTACTAGAAACAGTGTTTCACCATGTTGGCCAGGCTAGTCTCAAACTCCTGACTTTAAGTGATCCATCCACCTCAGCCTCCCAAAGTGCTGGGATTACAGGCACACACCACTGCATCTGGCCATGCTTCATTGTAAAAACTTTAGAATCAGTTTGTTGATATCCACAAAATAACTTGCTAGGATCTTGATTGGATTTGCATTGAACCTATTGATCAAGTTGGGAAGAATTGAAATCTTCATAATATTGTCTTATTTTCAATAGACTAGAATATCTTTCTATTCTTCTTTGATATCTTTCATCAAACTTTTTTCATTAGATTTTTGTAGTTTTCCTCATCTATAACCTCATATGAGTTTTACATTTGTAATCAACAAAAACTTTATGCAAGAGGTGATAAGTCATAAAACACATTTTGTTAGATTTATTCTTAAGTATTTTTGTGGAGGGGTGCAAAATGTGTTTTTAATTTCAAATCCCACTTGTTCATTCATGGTATATAGAAAAGCAGTTAACTTTTATATATTAACCTGGTAACCTGCAACCTTGCTTGTTAGTTCCAGGAGGTTTCTTTGTCAACTCTTTCAGAATTTCTACGTGAAGTCAGCCCTCTGTATCTGTGGGTTTCACATCCATAGATTCAAATGATGGCGTATAAAAAATATTCAGAACAAAATAACAAAACTAACAGTACAACAATAAAAATAACACAAATTAAAAAGCAATATAGTATAACATCTATTTAGAAAGCATTTATATGGCATTAGGTATTATAAGTAATCTAGAGATTATAAAAGATACAAGAAGATGTGTGCAAGTCATATGCAAATACTATGTACAGTATCTTTAGTATTGGCATTAGGGTAATGCTGGCCTCATAGAATTAGTGAGGAAGTATTTCTGCTTATATTTTCTGAAAGAGATTGTAGAGAATCAGTATAGGGTTTCCCTTAAATATTTGGTAGAATTCACCAGTGAACTCATTTGGACCTGATGCTTTTTGCTTTGGAATGTTGTTAATTACTGATTAAATTTCTTTAATAAATATAGGTCTATTTAGATTGTCTATTTCTTCTTGTATGAGTTTTGGCAGATTGTGTCATTAAAGGAATTGGCCCATTTTATCTATGTTATTGAATTTGTGTGCATAGAATTGCTTGTAATATTCCTTTATTATCCTTTTACTTTCCATAGGATCTGTGGTTATGTAACCTTTCTCTATTGGGATTTTAAATGGATGAGTTGAATATTTCTTATTTTTCAGAAAAAAAGTCAAGTTATTTAGTTTTCTTTTTATATGTCCTACAGTGGATTAACATTTTGAAATTAGTGGCCCTTATCTAATCAAACTAAAGAGGTTCTGCACAGCAAAAGAAACTATCATCAGAGTGAACAGACAACCTGCAGAATGGGAGAAAATTTTTGTAAGCTACCCATCCAACAAAAGTCTAATATCCAGAATCTACACAGAACTTAAACAAATTTGCAAGAAAAAACAACCCAATCAACAAGTGGGCAAAGAATATGAACAGACACTTCTCAAAAGAAGACATTTATGCAGCCAACAGACATATTTAAAAAAGCTCATAATCACTGTTCATTAGAGAAATGCAAATCAAAACCATAATTTGATACCATCTCATGCCAGTTAGAATGGCAATTATTAAAAAGTCAGGAAACAACAGATGCTGGTGAGGATGTGAAGAAATAAGAACACTTCTACAGTGTTGGTGGGACTATAAATCAGTTCAACCATTGTGGAAAACAGTGTGGCAATTCCTCAAGAATCTAGAAATAGAAATAACATTTGACCCAGCAATCTCGTTACTGGGTATATATCCAAAGGATTATAAATCATTCTACTATAAAGACACATGCACATGTATATTTATTGAAGCACTATTTACAATAGGAAAGACATGGAACCAACCCAAATGCCCATCAATGATAGCCTGGATAAAGAAAGTATGACACATATACACCATGGAATACTATGCAGCCATAAAAAAGAATGAGTTCACATCCTTTGCAGGGACATGGATGAAGCTAGAAACCATCATTCTTAGCAAACTAACACAGGAATGGAAAACCAAACACTGCATGTTCTCACTCATAGGTGGGAGTTGAAAAATGAGAACATGTGGACACAGGGAGGGGGACATCACATCACATCCTGTCTGCGTTGGGGGGTAGGGGAGGGAGACCATTAGGACAAATACCTAATGCATGAGGGGCTTAAAACCTAGATCATGGGTTGTTAGGTGCAGCAAACCACCAAAGCACATGTATACTTATGTAACAAACCTGCATGTTCTGCACATGTATCCCAGAACTTAAAGTAAAATTTTTTTAAAAAATTAAGAAAAGAAATTAGTGGCCCTTGATGAAAAAATGAGTTCTCTAGTTAAACTTTCTATGAATATATGTAATTTGATTTTGTCTATATTAGCTATAGTCTTCTTAATAAAGAATAATGCAGTTAACATGCTCCTGTAAAAGAGCTACAGTAACCAAAACATCATGGTACTGTTATGAAAACACACACATAGACCAATGGAACAGAATAGAGAGCCCAGAAATGAGGCTGCATACTTGCAACCATCTGATCTTCAACAAACCTGACAAAAATAAGCAATGGGGAAAGGGCTCTGTAGTCAATAAAGGGTGTTGGGATAACTGGCATACACAGAATATTGAAACTGGACCCCTTTGTTACACCATATACAAAAATCAACTCAAGGTGGATTAAAGACTTAAATGTAAAACCCGAAAGTATAAAAATTCTTGAGGACAACCAGGCAATACTATCCTGAACATAGGAACAGGCAAAGGTTTCATGACAAAGACACCAAAAGGAATCACAACAAAGGCAAAAATTCATAAGTGGGAGCTAATTAAACTTAAAAGCTTCTGTACAGCAAAAAAAAAAAAAAAAGCATCAGCATCTGCATCTGACAAAGGTCTAACAGCCAGCATCTGTAAGAAAGTTAAACAAATTAACAAGAAATAACAACCCCATTAAAAGTGGGGCAAGGAACATGAACAGACACTACACTGTTGGTGGGAGTGTTAATCAGCTTAACCATTTTGGAAAACCATATGACGACTCCTCAAAGAGCTAAAAACATAACTACTATTCAACCTAGCAATCCCATTACCGGGTATGTATCCAGAGGAATATAAATCATTCTACCATAAAGACATATGGATGCGAATGTTCATTGCAGAATTATTCACAATAGCAAAGACATGGAATCAACCTAAATGCCCATCGATGACAGATTGAATAAAGAAAATGTGGTACATATACACCATGGAATACTATCAAGCCATAAAAAAGAATGAGATTATATCTTTTTCAGGAACATAAATGGAGGTAGAGGGCGTTATCCTTAGCAACCTAACAGAGGAACAGAAAACCAAATACCACATCCTCTGCCTTATAAGTGGGAGCTAAATTATGAGAATATACAGATACAAAAAGGGAAACAACAGACACTGGTGTCCATTTGAGGTTGGAGGTTGGGAGGAGGGAAAGGACCAGAAAAAATAACTATTGGGTACTGGGCTTAGTACTTGGGTTACAAAATAATCTTTATAACAAACCCCTGTGACATGAGTTTACCTATGCAGCAAACCTGCACATGTGCCTTAGAACCTAAAATGAAAGTTAAAAAATAAAAATAATAAATAAAATGCTTCTGTAGAAAAGAACCCATTCCATTAATGTGTTTCTTTAAGAAAAGAAACTGCTTTCAAATATACGGTATTCCCCAAAGTGTTCATTAAATTTTGTACCACACATCTGTCATTCTAGTTGACAGTTTTCTAACTTCTGCTTTTTATCAAGAAAGAATTCAAGAATTAAGTATGAACTTCTTCAATTAACAAGTAAAAAAAACCACCCGTCTTGGAAATTTTGGTCATTCCCATACAAGTATGTTTTGAAGACTTTTTTTCCAAGAAAGTCTTTCCATGACAGCTTTCACATAGAGTGAATGAATTTGTGCCAGTATCTATCATTTTATCAGAAATTTTTAATTACTATAAATGTATTAAATGTCTAACAGACAATTATGATAAATGCCTATAAATGTATTAAAATATTAGCCATGCTTCCAAATAAAATTATTACTTCCTTTTATCAGTTTTTTGGCATCTCATGTAAGATATAAATTTTTGTATACCAATAAGTAGCTCAAAATATTTTGAACATTCTTATGAGACATTCTTTCAAGGTATTCCTTTCGAGAAATCCAAAAAAGAGCAAAACAGAGTTCTATTTCTTGGCATTATAAATCCTCATGGCCATTTTGCATAATAAATTATTAAGTTTTAACCACATAAGAAACCAGTAAAATAATTGTTGAGATACATAATTAGAAACAAAATATTTTTTGTCTCTCATTTCTTCTGCATCTTTTCTTTGATAGCATTGATATTTAATTCATGCATATTTTTAAAACATTTATTAATCAATTTTCTAAGTTCAAAAATATTTCTTTGAACTATATTTTGTTACCAAAGTTTTGCTTTTATGAACTATGTTTGGGGTTCAATAAGGTATTTGACATTTTTAACTTCCTTAATTTATTTATGTTAGCACAGGGATTTATGGTGTTTCTTCAGACTTCTGTTTATTTGTGCATAATTCACAGTGACAATGCTATGGAGCAGTGAGTGACCAAGATGGGCCCACAGGAGTGGAGAAATGATGGATTTCAAACCCTCAGCAGACTTCCTCCTTGGTCAGGGCTAATGGAGAGGGTTTCCTTGTTCCTTTTTGGCATGGAGTAAATCCCAAGCAAACAGAGAAGCCTAGGGGAAAAGGGAAGTTGGTGGTCTAGAACAAACTTTATTTGCTCTTATCCTTTCTTTCCCTCTTCTCTTTCTCTCTCCCCTTCTCTCATCTCTCACTATTTCAGTTTAGAATCCTTTGCATACTCAGAACAGAAGTCTGTTCATATTAGTTTCCATAATGGTTAATACTAAAATACAGAGATTTTAGCTCAGCATGGTGGTGTGTCCCTGTGGTTTCAGCTACTCAGGAGGCTGAGGCTGGAGAATTGCTTGAGTTGTGGAGTTGGAGGTTGCTGTGAGCTGAGATCAGACCACTGTACTCCAGCCTGGACAACAGAGTGAGACCCTGACTCAGAAGAAGAAGAGGGAGATGGAGAGGGGGAGGGAGAGGGGGAGGGAGAAGGGGAGAGGGAGGGAGAGGGGGTGAAGGGGGGAGAGGGAGGAGACGGGGAGAGGGAGGGAGAGGGTGAGAGGGAGGGAGAAAGGGGGAGAAAGGGAGAGGGAGGAAGAGGAAGGGAGAGAGAGAAAAAGAGGGAGTGAGAGAGATGGAGGGACAGACAGGGAAAAAGAGGGGGAGAGAGAGAGAGAGGAAGGGACAGAATGATACAAATACAGAAACACACAGAGAACACACAGAGAGCCTGGGAAGAATCAGAATTAGAAAAGAGAAGACAGAGAAAGACACACGGGAGACAGAGGCGAAAAGAAAGAGATTAACAGAGGATCCCAGACACACGCAAAGGGGCAGGAGCACAGTTTTCAGGGTGGTGACTAGGACCATCCTCCTGATCATGGTGACCGTGTGACAGGTCCCCAAAGCCATCAAATTGTGCCCTTTAAATATGCACTTTGGGCCAGGCCCAGTGGCTCATGCCTGTAATCCTAGCACTTTGGGAGGCAGAGGTGGGTGAACCACTTGAGGCCAGGAGTTTGAGACCAGCCTGGCCAACATGGTGAAACCCCGTCTCTACTTTAAAATAATACAAAAATCAGCCGGGCACTGTGGCGCACACCTGTAATCCCAGCTACTCCGGAGGCAGAGGCATGAGAATCACTTGAGGAGGTTGCCAAGAGCCAAGATCACACCACTGCCCTCCAGCCTGGGCGATGGAGCAAGACTCTGTCTCAAATAAATAAACAAACAAGCAGTTTGTTGTACCTCAATTATACCTAAAAATCATGCTGTGAACAAATAGAGCAGAAGTAAAATTTAAAAATAATAAATGGGCTGAGAACTCTAAGGTATATTTGACAAATCATTCAGAACCTTTAAAACAGAAAGAATCACAGAAGCATAGAAAGACAGAGGAACAGGGAGATAGCCACACTTGAGGCCGAAAGAGAGAGAAACAAGGCTGGAGAGGGAGGCAGAGAGAGAGACAGAGAAGGAGAGA